>JBBPTD010000110.1:0-54059 GCA_038093895.1 Boletus aff. mottiae
GTACGGGAGGGGACGTGGTGCGATGAGGGGGACGTTGCACACGACGTGGATTGTGTCGGGGGAGGGGGAGGGGGAAGGGAGGGAGGAGCAGGAGTCGGAGGGGGAGAAGAGGGCGGAGTCGAGGAAGGGTTGGGGGAGAGGGGGGGACCATTGGGGGATGAGGTTGTCGATGGGGGAGAGGAGGAGGGAATGCATGGTGGGGGATGGGGAGAGGAGGGGCTGATCTCATGTTATATTATAAAGGAGGTGTGGACGCGATGACCATAACGTAACGTAAAGATATTGGTCGTCTGTCTGTCTTGTCTCATAACCACACAATGCCCTCCATCATCAGCCACGTGCTCAACACCCACCGCTATCCCTACTTCATCCGCCGCAATTCACGCGGCTCTCTCCCCGTATATTCAGACATTCGAAACGGTAGAACGCGCTACCTGCTATCAATCAGAAACGTGCAAGGCCGTGTCAACGTGATCCAGCTTTTTTTTTCCTCATTGTCTTGCTCAACCCCTGCCAGTCGCTTGCACAGGACCTCAAACAATCACTGTTTGATCCATCATCACCACAGGCTCAGCGCCTCTCCGTCAAGGTCCAACACCAAAGGCACATCGTCCTCTCGGGCGGTCGCTTCAAGCGGGACGTGATGGCGTGGCTCACAGCCAAGGGTTTCTGATCCAGCTTCTCGCTTAGCACCACAGTATCCATGCTGTTGCCGGCTTTTCATGGGTTTCACTATTCTTGTCATCACTAGATATACATAGCCATCCTGTCTGCATACTGGGCCGATGCGTTCGATTGTATGTCATGTTCCTATCGCCATCCTTTTTTTTTTCCCCGGGCGTCCCGAGAGCTGCGCCCAGGCAACTGCATTCAGACTGCTCTTGGCAGCTTGTGCTCCTAAATTCGTAATCTTTTTCTCCTGACTTGACATGGGAGATTGTTCCGTTCCCGAAATCCGCCTCTCGACGACGTGACCATTTGTCTCGCTTTTTTTCTCTCTTGTCCTTGACCCACTCCTCCTCCCCACCATGTCTGTCCCTGTACCGACCCCTTCTCCACCCTCTACGAATGGCCCACTCACCACAGCACCATTGGCTCCACCAGCACCTACCCGTGTCGCTCAGCGGGACGGTGGAAACACCAGCCTGGGTACGTTTGGAGTATGTTTCAGTCCCCTTTCGGTCCCATCACCATATTCATGTTCCCTAGGTCAAATCTGGCTTGGCACAAATGCTCAAGGTACTTTACCCCTCCTCTTCCGCCTTTTCTTTCATGTCACATGTACGTGCCTGTTGACCATCCACTGGCTGTTAGGGAGGCGTCATCATGGACGTCGTCAATGCCGACCAGGTACCTGTTATGCAATCCCGACAGCCCCTTGCTCATCTGACCATAGGCTCGTATCGCGGAGGAAGCGGGTGCCTGTGCCGTCATGGCTCTTGAACGCGTTCCCGCAGATATCAGAGCAGAAGGGGGTGTCTCTCGAATGGTAACGTCACCCATCTCCATTTTCTTACACGCTCCCATCTCGATACTGCAGAGCGACCCTGCGCTAATCAAGGACATTATCAACGCGGTCACCATACCCGTCATGGCCAAAGTTCGCATTGGCCACTTTGTCGAGGCACAGGTACGTTGGACAAACCCCCTAGTCGTGTCTGTCTGACACGTTGCAACCCCCGAAACTAGATAGTTCAAGCGATCGGTGTCGACTACATCGACGAATCCGAGGTCTTGACACCTGCAGATGAAGACCACCACATTAACAAGCACAATTACAAAATTCCCTTTGTTTGCGGCGCCCGCAATCTGGGCGAGGCACTCCGTCGCATCTCCGAGGGCGCGGCCTTCATCAGGACAAAGGGTGAGGCAGGTACCGGAAACGTCGTCGAGGCCGTTCGTCACCAGCGTACCGTGATGAGCGAGATTCGCAAGGCAAGCGTCATGAACGAAGAAGAACTCTACGCGTATGCAAAGGAAATACAATCCCCGTTTCATCTATTAAAGGAATCCGCCCGCCTCAAACGGCTCCCCGTCGTCAATTTTGCCGCTGGTGGTATTGCAACTCCCGGTACGTACACAGCACCCCGTGGGTACGTGATGCACCTCAATGTCGAGTAACAGCGGACGCTGCGCTCATGATGCAGCTTGGCTGTGATGGTGGTGAGTTGATGCCTCGCTAGCATGAGATTTACACCCAGTAACCACGTGTATTCAGTGTTCGTTGGATCCGGTATCTTCCACGTACGTTCTTCCTGTGCATCCTTGGCCTGAAACCTAATTCCATCCATCATCCAAGTCTGGTGACCCAGCCAAGAGAGCGAGGGCTATCGTCCAAGCCGTACGCACCCCGCATTTCCGCACACCTCACCCACTCACTTGAAACCGCAGGTCACGCACTACAACAACCCAAAAGTGCTCGCCGAGGTACGGAATATAGATAAAATCACGATTGACAGGTACCTGAACATGCCTTCCACAGATTTCCGAGGATATTGGCGCACCCATGGTCGGTCTTACAATGTAAGTCCCCCCGTCCGTCATAAACCAACTGTACAACATGTCATTTCTCATCGTCCATCCTATAGTGACAAAAACCTCAAGGGGGGTCGTTTTGCGGACAGATGACGGTAGGTTAGATAGCGGTTAGATGGCGTAGCACTAGATCACATGTAAAACATCTTCTTCGACATATTGCTGTGCGCCCCCTGGAAGCCGCTCCTCCATCGTTCGATGTTGAAGTTGCTTTTACCAGATGTCACCGAGGCAGAACTGTCGTCGTACTTGAGCTCGGGGGCGAAATGGAAACTGGCGCGACCGCAAACGAGCTATTTCAAGGGTCAGTATGCTACTGCGCTCCTCTACAGCCAAATTCATCCACATACATCAGCATCTACAAGGTCAAAAGTGAGTACAAATCAAGACGACGCGCGAGGCAGACTCACAATACACCGGAGCCGGTATGGACACAGATCGAGTCGCTCGGGCATACGCATGACACAAGGCAAAAGAGAGTTCCTGCAATCTAAAACGACATTCAAATCCACCCTTGAGAGCTTGCTCGTTGAACCATCACGACTCACAGTTCCTTGTTGTTGGAGAAATTCTCGTCCTGGATGACAATGTAATGGGAGGGTCTGCTCGCTACAAGGCCAAAATCACGATCACGCATGTGCGACAGTACACGCAAAGTCACTTACTTCCCAACAAACCGCCATGGGAGAGTAGGTAGTAGTCCTTGGCGATCGGGTTTCCGATGCCCTCGTCAGCAACGAACCCTGCCGGGCAGTTTCCAGATCTGTCCGCGTCTCTTCTACAACAAGGACCATGAGTACAGCGCGAGATGAAAGCGAGATGGAAACCTACTCGTTCTGTGGGAAGAACCGAACATGGTGACTAGAACGCATATGTTGAGGTGACTTTTGTACAGGCAAACACGAAATACTGACCGCTTGCCGACCACGATAAACGTCACAGCAGGTCGTCTCATCTGAGGTGGCAGACCTCTCTCCTTCCAAACCCTTTCGATAGCATCTTGAAACAGTGGTAATGAATTGTGTGCTCGGAACAAGGAGAGGGAACTTACCTTTGATGTCTTTGAACTCTTTCTCCGCAACGTTGCGATATTCACCTTCGGACAATCCATCTCGGAAAAATATAATTTTCTCCGGGGCTTTTCTATGTTCTTGGCCAAAATCATCAAGTGCTCGCTAATGAACAACTCGTCGATTTCTGTCAAACTGCCTGATTTTCGAGAAAAACTCACAAAGATCATGGATTGCAGCTGCTCTATGGTCTCCATACGTGGCGGCTGAATGGTTGTATAGGCATGATACTTCATTGCTTGGCGATCATAAGATGCTACAAGTGAAGCAACAGAAGGCTGATCGAGTACACCAGGTGCCGGATGTCCGACATCAGCCCCTGTTTTTAGTCAGCTAATTTGGCTATTCAATGAGAGGGTTCGAAAGTCACCCATGATCATGTAGGCACTCTTGGCAAGATTCATGAGAACTGAAGCATTGGGTACTGTATTGACACCACCCAGCTTTGCATTGATCCTTCAGGCAGAAATATCAGGAATTTGTTCGAAAACATTTCCGTACCTACTTCATGGCCACATTATTGCAGTATTGATCATTGGCCCGGGCAACCTTATCAACACGCTGTGTAAAGTCATAAAGTCAAATGAGTAGCACTTCAGAAAGTCAAGACTTACGACACACTGTGTAACAACCTAGAATAAATGAATGTCATCTTAAGCAGCCTTGGAAGCCTTGGAATTACTTACCCCATGCAGGACATCCCCATAACGTTTGACATCGAATCGGATTTCCGCAGCAGAGGAGGGAAGAATAACAATGATCAAATCAGGCTGGCCAACATTGTGTGCTGCTGCAGCCTTCTTAGCAGCTTGGATCAAATCCTACATATGCAGAAATGTGAGACATGGCAATCGTCTTAGATGAAATAACACAAACCTGAGTTACATTAGATCCGTTTCCTGTGACATAGACCTGGAGAGGAACGATTGCTTCTACAGTTCAAGCTAAGCATACATAAAAGAATGGGAGAACGTACACATTCCTATAATGATTGTGTGATAAGAGAGGAGTCCTGTAAGCATTAAATTCTACATACCAAGCTTCTGGCAGTTCTCTGATATCATTCTCACGAACCTCTCATTTGCTGGTCTGTCCTTGGGATGACCATAATCAACAACAGCCCAGCAAGTAATGTTTTGTGGCTCTCTGAACTGCTGATTCATTACATTCCAAGCCCCAAACCTTGGAACCTATAGCAAAGTAAGATCAATCCAACGTTCGATCTGTTTTGGAAAAGGTCTTACCTGGGTACCACGTTTGTATTGCATTTCAGGAGTTGATAAAACTTTGCCGTCAATCATAGTCGGCGTCGTAGACACCTCCATCTCAGCATCTCTCACGAAAGGTGATGTAGCATAGTCCAAGGCCTCATAGAATCATCAGAGGTGAGGACGTATCATATGACCAATGCAAAATACTTACCGCGCCAGCACCTACGATGCCACGACGGATAGACTCGAGTCGGGCCTTGGGCTTGTCGGAGGTAAATTCGACCATCTTCTTGGTCAATTCTTGCGGCAGCTTGCGGGTGAATCGCTGGTCGGGAGCGACGACGCACAGCTCGATGGGTACAATGCTTCCACCCCCAACTTTGACGCCAATGGCATCTGGATACCTGAGCGTGATGTTGTACGCTTCCCTGAAATAGGCCTATCCAAAGCGATCAGCGAGCAAAAAAGGAGTGGATAGAATGCGAAAAGTACCTGGACTGTTGTGGTCTGTACGACACCTTCATTCTTGTCCTTGTTCCACTCGAATTTTTGAGATCCAGCTTGGGGGATGATCGACTGAATCTTCTTCTTGTTCTTGCGGTGCGTGAATGTAATAAATATCCCGCCGAAAAACTTCTTGAGCTTCGCAAGCTTAGGATCTCTTTCACTCAAGTTGAGATCCCGAGGGTGCGTCGACCCCAAGAAGTTAAGCGCAACCTCGGGCATGGGCCCCTCTTGGTAGCTGGACCAAGCGATTAGCAGGTTTCCAAGATTGTGCAAGGGGCTTACATGACGCCGCAAGTCGTGTCAACATTCACCAAGAGCGTTCGGAGCGTGGGACGAACGCTCCTGCGTACCCATCGCAGTCAACATCCATAACCATCGTCAAATATCAGAAACCGACATACTGATAGTAGCCCCTGAAAACCTCGAGACCGCCTCCAAGGGCCCTACTGCCGGCCTCTCGACAGAAGAAAGCCTTCACGTTGTTAGGATATTTCCTAAGCAATGGTGAACACCACCAATCCAAACGTGCGTCTGATGCGGGAGATGACTCACAGATTGGGGGCCTGGCGCACGATCAGTTGCACCAACGTGAGCGCAACGTCCGCGCGGGAAGTGAGTTGCGTGGTACGACCATCGATGAGGTGTTGGAGATCCCTTCCGCGTCATGAATAAGCAACCAGTTAGAACAGAAATCAACTTACTCAAAGCTGACGGGCGCGGCATCGACGCGTTTCAAGGTGATCCTGAAGATACCTCGCGGTTGACCTGCGCCCTCTCTAGGAGCGCGGTCCGACATGTTGACATCAAACTATCGGATGCCTGATCAGAACACACTTCACGTTTTCTAGTCTTCTGACCAACTTACCGTAGCCGTATTCCCAAAGGGAAGCACCTTGGAAGAGTACGCGATGGCATCGCTGTCGTAGATGACCTTGGGCTTAAAAACGTCTGATTGTGCATGGTTTTGAAGTCTCTCAAAGATCTCGATACGTCGACGGGCATCCGACTTTCTCGACAACCTCTCAGTATTGAACGCTAGAAAAATGGTCAACACGCGTGAACGGATACGATGTACAGGCTGGTGTACTCACACACTGCGCGTGCGACCCCAACCCCCCCACGCGAAGAAGTGATTGGAATGATCAACGCCGCGTGGTGACGACGTGCTTGCGAAGCTCACCGTCATATTGATAGTATGCTTTCTTCGGGAGCCCTGTGATCTTGAAGGAATTGGTGATGACCTGAAGTCGCCTACTGCCCTGGGGTGGGCCGCCGGGACGAGACATGGTACAGATGAAGCACGATTGAGAGGAACTGGTACGAGGGGGGGCCCTGACTGATAGAAAGATGAGTAGTCAGCTTTTGTAGGACTCGCCTGTCTTGTCAAGATCGATAAGGAGGAAGTCCCATGGGCAATCATCCCGCTGGCAACAGCAAACGACCCTTTACCAAATACATCCCACTCCCGTCATAATCAAACACCTGGCTTCATTTCACGCATAGTAAAGGCTAGTATTGAGAAGAAAAAGGACAAGCAACAGACAGAAACCAGCTTTAAATGGAAACCAACACATGTCCAACCACACTTAGCAGTACTCCGGAGAGAAGGTAATACGTAAATGAAAGAATATCACTCCTATTGTACCGCATGCGTGATGATAACGATACCCTCGTATAAAGCTGATGTCAAAGAAACATAAAAAAAAGTCGAGCCTGCTAGTACACCACAGGTGTTCCAGTTTAGCAGCACCCGCTGGACTGCTGTTGCTGTACAGATTGGCCAGGAGTAACAGTCGAGGACTTTGCGCCTCCAGCGGGTGTTGACGTGGAACCCAGTCTGAAAGAACGATAGGTATCTCCATACGATACACTTGGAAGCCTTCTCACCTGTCTTTGATTTGCTTGGCCATGGTCAGGAACGCCTGTTCGACGTTCGTTGCGTTCTTAGCGGAGGTCTCCAAGAAAGGGATGGACAGTTGATCGGCAAATTCCTGGAGTAACGTTGAGGAGAATAGGTGAGGGTATATGAATCAAAAACGCATTACCTTTGCCACGCTATACTCGACCACCTTCTTGCTCGTAAGGTCGGACTTGTTCCCTACCAGCAACTTGTTGACACCTTCCGACGCGTACCGGTCAATTTCCTGAAGCCATTGCTTGACGTTCGTAAAAGTTTCTAAGGGATCCGGTTGGTAACCACGGTGAGGCGAGTTTGGAGGAATTTTACCATTGTCCGTGACATCGTAAACGACGATGATACCGTGAGCACCTCGGTAGTAGGAAGAAGTGATCGTGCGGAAGCGTTCCTGGCCTATTTCACAGTCGTAAGAAAACATTGGGTGGAGGGTAGAAGAGCACGTACCGGCAGTGTCCCACTGGAGAACGCGTATAGGATGGTGTCAGCGAGTGTTGTGAGAGATAATAACCAATTGCAAGTGAGAGGGCTCATGGGCGACTTTGAAGAATACGAAGAACCAACGAACTCGAGACGGAGAGGCTGAAACAAAGACTCACAATCTGGAGCTTCACGGTCTTTCCTTCGAGCTCGATAGTGCGAATCTTGAAGTCTACGCCAATGGTACTGATATAGCTCTCCGTGTATGTGTCGTCTGCAAACCGAAGAAGCAGACAGGACTGGGTGGTAGATGCACTGTTGAGCAGGTTGAAGTAGATTGCTATAGGGTAAAACGAACCTTTCCGACACCAGAGTCGCCAATGAGGAGAAGCTTGAAAAGATAGTCGTACTCGCTGGTATGCATGGTGAGTGTTGAGGGCGAAAGAGACGTTGAGGTCGGTGGTTGAGTTGGCCGGGACGAAGGAGCAGTGTACTGCGTGACGCGTGGCCCTCTCTTGGTGTGACTCTGCCGAAACGCTCTACCGCCACACGTCTCCTTGGATTCGAGTCCCGTCTCAAACCAGTTTCCACTTATCTCCCGCCGTCCGTCACGGAGCCAGTGGGAGGGTCGTTGTTTTATTGCACAGTGCTGGTCCGTCCTTTTTGTAAAAAATGAGAGCACTGAAGAAGAGACAGTAAAGTCGGTGTTGCTACAAATACGTTGGGTTACCGTTCGGGTTTCTGTTCCCCTGCCAGCCGCATCACCAGCACCAGCTACAACGTCTATCTTTCTGAGAAATTTTCGCAACGATCGTAGCAAAGAATTTGCCGAGGAGGTTATCTCCAGCATGAAGCACGTGACTACTATATTGACAGAGTTCCAGGAGGCACACGTCGCGCTTTACATCCATCTCGCACGCGTTCTTCATTTTTGTTGCCTCCTCCTGACCCAAGCCCGTCGTTCGAGATCGTTTGAATAGTTTTAGGACCATGGAGTCATCATACCAAGCTGGTGTACGCCGACCGGACACGAAGAAGAAACTCGTCGTAGTGGGTGATGGTGCGCGGGATAGTTTGTTCGTGCTTCGCAATACCATTCAATGATATTATACTAAGGCGGATGTGGAAAGACGTGTCTTCTCATCGTATACGCGGAAAACAGGTTTCCAGAGGTACGCATACATCCACACCTACTCTCGGTTTTGAGACTCTGAGAACGGCTGCTGGGCAGTCCTATATACCAACAGTATTCGAGAATTACGTGACACAGATCCAGTTCGAGGGAAAGCTAGTAGAACTCGCGCTCTGGGACACTGCAGGACAAGAGGAATACGATCGATTACGACCACTGAGTTACCCAGAGAGCGACGTGATTCTCATCGTCTTTTCAATCGACTTCCCAGTTAGTCTCGGAAATGTTCAAGACAAGGTTTGTATTGCAGCTCCATTCCTATGATTTACATTCGCTGAATTGTGGTTTTTAAGTGGTATCCCGAGGTAGCACACTTCTGCGAAGGAACGCCCCTCATATTGGTTGGCACAAAGGTTGACCTACGACGAGACGACCAAACACGACGTATGCTCAGTGCGCAGGGGCAGGTTCCCCTGTCAACAGAGCAAGGCGCCAGTGTGGCCAAGGAGATCGGGGCCAAGTACGTCGAATGCTCAGCAAAGATTGGAACTGGTGTCCAGGATGTATTCAACCTCGCCCTCAAGGAAAGCATGAAAGGCCGTTGGGGAAAGGCGGTGAAGCGGGGACGTTGTGTAGTTGTCTAACCCGTGGCGTATGCTCAGTATGGACTCTCCCCCACTTAGAGTAATTGTACGCACAGATCTTGCTTGCTACTACATCTTTCAAGTTGTCAAATCACATCTATCAGTTACTTTATTGTTCTTTAAGGTGACAAGACTGCAGCGCTGTTGCAACTCTCCAGGAACGGTTGACTAGCCACAGGAATGCCATGAGGATGACGGTTGCAGTCCCCATCTCGACAGTAAATAAGTCACGCTTGGAAGCTACAGGGACTTGAAGCGATGCAAGATACGACGACGCGCTTGGTACTGAGAAATACGCCGACGAACTGAGCAAGGTCGAATTTGCTAGAGGTGACTCGGAGGAAAACACAGAGGATGATACACTTGCTAAAGCAACATCAGGAAATGGGGGTAGCATTCTATACAGCAACGCACCAGAGGGGGGACATCCCCAGAAAAACGTGGGTGAAGGTATTGCGATCACCAGGGGTTGCGTACCTGGCTCGCCATACCGCGCGTGGACAGGAATGTCCACAGCAACTTGTTTCGGGCGAGCTCCGGTGACAGTGGCATTCATGAGCAGTAGGGAATTGGCGGTTTGATCAAGGGCGAACACGGGGAGCTCGAGGTTCGATTCGCCCCAGAACTCAAAGGAAAAACGGCGGTCCATGAGTTCATGTCTGTCGATGATGATAGTCTGGGGGAACGTGTACAACGCAAAGAAAGAGCAATCTGGTAGAGGAGGATCCAATGCAAATATTGTGGACAGAGTTGAGTGAAATCCGCGCTGCGGCTGGAGGGAGTGCGAGATCACTGTCGAGGACATCAGGGACAAGGGTCCCTAAATAAACTTCACACAGGTGTTGACTTTTTAGCTCACTTGCAGGTGTCAGTGGAGCCGAAACGCGATGGAAGGTGATAATCACACAGAACCTCTCGGAATCCTCGACGACATGCAGACGGATGGCCTCGTCGACGATACCCTCCTTGCAAACCGGTCACAGCCCCCAGTCATCTTTGGCGCTGGAGGTCCTATGTCCGTGTCCTCACCTAAACCCGAGTTTATCCGTCTCATGCAGCGCACACAGGTTGAAGCAGTTTGACGAATCTACTGCATCTAGTCGCAAAGGATCTCAGGCGCCAACTCCCCCGCGTTCCGTAGTGGGCATCGGAAACAAAGGTATGTATTCCTGGAACATCAATCTTGGCCGGTCCATCAATAAGTACCCCAAGTCGCGAAACCGGATTATTCTGAGGCCAAGATCGTGCTTGCCATGGTACACTACTCTCGCCTTGTCCTATCCTGAGCGCTGACAATGGTAACCAGGTCGGACTACCGGCACGGGGAAAGTCATACCTTAGTAATAAGCTCATGCGGTATCTCAAGGTTGTCATTCTCGTACCGTGCATGGCCTGTCTGCTGAGTTGTTCCTAGTGGTTAGAATACGATGTCGAGGTAGTCAACTCTGCAAAGCGCCGGATACGCACACACTAAACTATATCTCAAGGTTTTCAACGTTGGACAGCTACGCCGTTCTCGTGCTAGGCAAAAGGCCTTACAGTTTGTGCTAGTGACCGTTCGATATTCAAGGGCTCATGCTATCCAACAGGAGCGGCATCAAGGAGGATCATACAGCGAAATATTTTAGTCACGACAATATTGAAGCAACCAGAATCCGGGAAAAGCTGTCGGAAGATAGTCTAGATATGCTAATCCAGTGGTTAAAGAAGGGCGGTAACGTAGGTATACATGGTGAGATTCTCTTCGAATCGTGTCAAACACCAGGCACTGAGCATCCCAAAGATGCTACCAACAGCACACGAAGTCGGCGGTAAGTGTCATCTCGTCATTACCCTTGATCGAATTTGATGGCGTCGCAGAGCCAAAATTGAAGCGCGAGTTGCCAAGGAAAGGGGGATGGAAGTCATATTCATCGAATCCGTCACCAGTGATCCTGCTGTGATAGCGGCGAACGTGGCTCTCAAAGTTTCTTCGGGCGACCCAGATTACAAAGATCTCCCGAAAGAGGTCGCTGAACGCGACTTTCTCAGGCGTATCAAGGCATATGAGACCGTTTATGAGACCATCACAGAACCGCACCTTTCTTATCTTCGAATAACTGACGTCGGGAACGAGGTCACTCTCTCGCGTATCAATGGATATCTGCAGAGTCGCATTGGCTTTTATCTCATGAATCTCCACGTGAAGCCCCGGAGCATCTTCTTTTCCAGGGTAAATCCTGCTTCTAATTCCAACCGAGTGTGTTTAAAACCGAATGTAGCACGGAGAAAGCCAATTCAACGTGGAGGGGAAAATTGGCGGAGATTCATCACTATCCGAACGTGGCCTTCAGTATGCCAAAGCACTCCCGGAACTCGTCCGTAAACATATTGGGGATGCAGCATTGACTGTAAGCCTATCTTCCTTCCACCAATGATATTCCTTGTTTATGCCATGCAGGTTTGGACCTCTACTCTTCAACGTACAATCCAGACGGCACAGTATCTACCCGATCCTAAATTGACATGGAAGTCCCTGGATGAGTTAGATGCGGGAGTCTGTGATGGAATGACATATGAAGAGATCGAAGTCAGTGAAGCTAGTCTTCCGACTAACAAAATCACTCATCCTTGGTTAGCAAGCATACCCAGAAGACTTTGCGAATCGTGATGACGACAAGTTCAATTACCGCTACAGGGGAGGAGAGTCATACCGCGACGTTGTCGTGCGATTAGAACCTGTTATCATGGAACTCGAACGACAAGAAAACATCCTCATCTTTGGCCATCAGGCCATCCTGCGATGCTTGTAAGCTTCCCTCGCGAATCATTCTGTTCTTTCCCTTCAGATCAGCCATGGTATAGATATGCGTATTTTCATGACATGCCACAAGCGGACCTCCCTTATATCAAAATTCCATTGCATACAGTTATCAAGTTGACTCCGAAAGCGTATGGCTGCGATGAAGAGAGGTATAGATCAATACGCACTCGTTTTTGCTGTGGCTGAGGTGATCTTCCAGGTATACCTTGCCCATAGGGGCAGTAGATACTCATCGACCCAAGCCGAGTGCTTCTCATTTGGAAGTGCCCCTGGCTTCTTCTGCACGGGAGTACTATGGAAGGCGTACTTAGTGATCCGACTTTGACATATCAATCCTGGATGTCCATGATAATGACAGTGTTATCTTTGTTAGCGGGTTTGTCCTCGGTCTGATGGTGACTCTTGAGGGCTACACAGAAAATTTCGGGGTTGGTTATGAGCGCTTGAGCTTTGAGTTATGGAGGTACGGAAGGTTCCGGCCCGACCGGACCGGCAAGGTCGTGCGATGGTCGTTTGGACTCAACAGCCACGGTCTATGTCCACAATTTTCTGGCCGCGCGATGTCCTTTATGATGGTTTCTTCTACGGTTGGATCAAACATCACACTGTATGTGTCGCTGGTGTCTTCAAGAAGAACACGGTAGGTCAAACCATTCAGACCCTGTCGTCCAACTCATGCCAGCTAGAAGCGAGCCGACGCCGATGCCACTCTAACAAACGCAGTCCGGTCGACTGATCTCCGAGCCTTCCTTACTTCGTGTGGGACACCTACTATCCTCGGATATGCCACCTTCTCGTCGTCCCGCTCATTGACTATCCCAAACATCAAGGATCATAACGCGTTACTGTACCCTCAAGTCCTTACCATGCACTTTATAGAGATTAACAAATTTCTTCAGAATAGCCCCGTTCCGTTTCATATACTACCGCCATCATGCTAAAAGCTCTATGAGGTTCTACGCCGCTGAGGTTGATGCACCGAGTCTCCCTCCAATATCCAACGACGTGAATATGCTAGCAGAGGTGTCGCTTGCCCATGATTTTACGCGGAGGAAGGATATTAAACTCAACGTTCCGGAATATCATCTCATAGTCAATCTGGTGAGCGGTTGTCCAACTTTACATGTATCATGTCGAACGCCAGCACGCAGTTGAACGCAGCAAAACCACTCGAGGAAGCCGTGGAGCGTAGTCGATCTCAGTCTTTGAAGCGAAACTCGAAAAGTGTGGATAAAAACGCTGAGCGACGGCCCCAACGCCGCATAGCATCTTCGTCGCTCTCCAATGTTTTCGGGGACTACGCTTTTTTGTCAAAACTGAGAGAATCGAGTTTCGTGGGTTCGTAGCTTTTTGGTCAACGAGAAAGCGAGATGCTCAAGAGTCTACCTCAGTACGACAAACAAAAGGGCGAGCCGAGATACTCTATCAAATTACCCAATGGCGGTACCACCAACCCAATGAACACGTAGCACTCTCGAGTATTGCATAT
This sequence comes from Boletus aff. mottiae, assembly GCA_038093895.1. Taxonomy (NCBI): domain Eukaryota; kingdom Fungi; phylum Basidiomycota; class Agaricomycetes; order Boletales; family Boletaceae; genus Boletus; species Boletus aff. mottiae. Next base: position 13,727 of record JBBPTD010000110.1, read on the forward strand.
AACAGGTATGCCAGTCGTTTGTCGACACTTGCACCACGCGTGACCCCGCGAAGGCATTATAACAGTATCTGGGTAATTTTGAATGATCTGATAATTGGTCTGGCGTTTCGCCAGTTTCTCTGTCAAAATCGTGGTGTGCTTAACGCTATAGTAGCTGATGGTCTCGAGGTATGTACGGAATCCTGAGGATTTTATGCCCTACATGCTCATCATCCGCTGACAGAGTACACTCGCTGTTCGCATTCAACGAATGTTATTATGGTTAGATAGCTGGCCCGCAGGTTTGAAGCTCAATACAGAACTGAGCAGATTCTATTCGCATGGGTTCATAGGCTTAATAACACGATGGACGAGTGGGTACTTAGCCTGTACTTTGCTCGCAGTCAGCTTACTCCAGTACTACAGAACTTCTTCACCATGGCCTATCACTATTACCTGCCATCAGCTTTGTCGTAGAAACAGCCAGCCTTCTCGGCATGACGATGACTCTATCATTGTCCCTGGATTTAATCAGTGTTCTCACTGCTCACCTATATGCCTGTTATTTCATCTCTTCAACAATCTATCGATATGTGCTCTTGCTGATCGGTTCGTTGTGGAACCTCTTTAGAGGTGCGATTATGTCTCGAACATGGTTTAACATCTTGCTCAACGTGGGCCTCAAATTGATAGGCAAACGATATAACATACTCCGGAATCGCACGGATCCTTGGGATTACGACGTCGACCAACTGTTGCTTGGGACGATCTTATTCACACTCGCTGCTCATCTTTTCCCGACGATCCTAGTGTATTACACACTGTTCGCGCTGGTACGGTCTTTTTAATGTCACGTGACAATCCTGAGTGTTCTGGATCAGGTGCGGCTCGGCATAATTGTCTTGTATGCCAGCTGCGAGACGTTACTGGCTTTCATGAACCATTTCCCGCTGTTTGCGCTCATGCTGAGGAGTAAAGATCCTCAGAGATTGCCTGGTAGGTGAAGACACCACCTCTTGTACTGCGACCTGACAATCAGGAATCTAGGGGACACATACCTGCAGGTGAATCACACTGCTCTTGGTTGTACAGTCACGGTCGAGGTAAGAGTTACTTCATGGTTGATAAGTATCTTGTTGATCTTTGTAGAGTCACCCACTTCCATATGCAGTTGTCTTCGCGCAGTATGGTATGTTGATTGCATTCCTCTCTAGCATAGAACCAACATATTCGACAGCGGGCCTTTGGCGACGACTCGCGCGACATTATCATCCGATTCGTCTGGGAAAGAGGCTTTTACAAGGGCAAGTGCTGGACACATTTCCCCGAGCATCTACAGGTCCACCATTGGATTATTGATCAAGAGGCCTTCGGCGCACGTTTCATGTATCTGCCACTGTCGTTCCTAGTCGTGAATTTAGCCAGGGTCCTCTTTTACGTCAAGTGGGACACTTACTTTGCCTCTGTTTCTACTTCGACGAGCTTGCGCTTATGCATCTCGGCTGCACGCCGATTGATATCCAAAACTTCTTGGGTATCGGGGAATCCGATATCCCAATAACCAGGTGGGGTCTTTGGTCTATGCCAGTGGTGGCGGTGTCGTGAGATCCGTTGTTTATGTTCTTCTACTTCATCGGTGTTTTCCTTGTCGTTTTCTAATGCGTGGAGGTTGCAAGGTGTTTTACGCTTGGTTGGCGTCCGCCAGAGTGGTTGTCGTGAAGCTGGCAATGGCCCGACGGCTTCATAATACTGGTGCGCGAGGTATTCAGTCGGTAGAAGGCCCTACCGGTTGCCGACACTCACCTCACGACAGCATTCACAATCACTTCCAAGCATATGCTTTCTCTCTTCCCGATTGCGGACGACAGCGTCATACTGGAAATCCATACCATCATTCCTGTCTTTTCGAATAGAAAACCTGGAGTTGATTGTGACTGTTCCCGACCTAGAAGTATATGTCATGATGTGTTGACAGACTGCCCACAAACACGTACGGTACTTGTGCGTATCTTCCTTTACGTTTGCGAGGTTCGGTGAATGGAGTCGACCGAGAAGGTTCCACCCTACACGGCATCTCTGTAAACTGTTCTTAGTCGGCAGCCCGTTCGACAAGCCGAAGCCAACCTACCATCATTGTCATCGAGTATTGATGATTTATCGTCATGAGTGTTACATCGCAGTACCAGAAACGGATCTTTGTTGCTGCTGGGGGACGGAGAAAGAACCTTTTGTGAGGATTCACCGTGATACGATTTCCTGCGCTGGTGCCTGGACGCTACCGGAGAAGAATGAGAGAGCTCGATTTTCACATCGCGAATGGACTCTTGTTTGATGCCTTTGCCCAGTTCATGGTCATCTCCTGCATGTTCCAAATTCGGACCAGACTCTTCAAATTGTTTCCGTTTTCCAAGCGCCGACACCTTCGTATACGCAGCCAATTCGTCACTCTTGAGAAATGGCTGGACGTCCTCGTCCGACTCAACGTCTCGAAACAGCCAACGCTTGAAGTCGCGCCACTTTTTGTAATCTGCCTTGTAACGTTCTGCGGCTCGGTTGTTGGCTTCCAGAAGCGTGTCGTACCGAGCTTGGAGTGAATCGAGTTCTGCCTGAAGGGTGTCAATTTGAGTGAGTAGGCTTGCTGTATCTGGCGGTGGTTCCATTGGCGCGATGTGACCCGTGACGGGCTTCGATTGACCATGTCCATCACGTGATCGCGTTTCATCCAGTGATATTCAAGCTCCGATATGATTGTCCGAGCCTCGAGGGGTTGTCAAGTCAAGTTCGAGTCTTTCAGCTCGGCTAGCCGGTGTAGACAGCTACCCGGATTTGCACCAGTCAGGCGAGCGGGGAACGATCTTTACTCCAGGAAATTCACATGCTAGTGTATTTTCTATCACCAAATGTCAATGAAAACTATGATTGTTGTCGTTGCTCGGTTTGTTAGCGAGTCTCGACGCAACCTTCAATGAGGTGCATAATTTGCATGTCTGCTTGTCTTTGTTGTTGTCGATTTTCAGATGCTAATGCATGTCTGACGGACCAATCGGAACCGCGGCTTACCGAATGACGGACATTAAGAGTCTCTTCTGACACGACCAAGTGGTTCAAGTACCTCTCCATCCTATCCTTTCCACAGTCTCACAGCGAGCGACATGATCAACGTGACCACTTATCCAGACAAAGTCGACTACACAACCCAGTCTGTGCCTGTACCCGGAACCAAACGCCCCGGACAAACTGGTAACCCGTCATTTCTACGTCTAATCCCAGTCTATTTTATTCACTCCCTCATACAGCACACTATCGCAATGGTGACTATACTCCCGTGATGTAGAATCATCGTCTGACGAAATCGTAGCCGTGTTTGGATTTGTCGACGCCAACACACCCGGCTTCCCCAAGACTCTACCAGAGATCTTTGAAAGTTCTTGTCACCAGAACCCAGACGCCAGACTCCTTGGCCACAGACCCGTCGTCTCTACACAGCCGCTGAAGTTTGGACCTTACATATGGCAGACCTACAAGCAAGTGGATGCCAGGAGACGCAAAATTGGTAGTGCATTGCATGAACTCTTCAAATCGGGGGTTCTCAAGGCAGACGAGATGGAAACGGTCGGCATTTGGTCACAAAATCGACCAGGCAAGTAATAAGCGGGTGCTTGGTAAAATGGTACGCTGACGAAAACCAGAATGGCAACTCGTCGAACTTAGTCTTCATGCCTATGGCAAAGTCGGCGTCAGCCTGTATGATACCCTCGGTGTAGACTCAGTTGGTAAGGACAGAATTCGTTCGTTATCGAGTTTGTTTCATAGGCTTACTCTTTCGCAGACTTTATGTATGGTATTCTGGATCATTGCTCATCACTGAACTAATCCTACGGTACCATAGCATCAACCACTCTTCGCTCTCAATCATATTCACGACTCCAAACCATATACCGACACTTCTCAAACTGTCTCCGAAATTTCCTGTTTTGAAGATGATCGTCTCGTTTGATCCCCTAGAGAACCAAGCACGCCATGCGCTGAGCTCGTGGGGCGAAACTGTTGGCGTGCAAATAAAGGAACTGAGCGAGAGTATGCTTCTCCTGTGTCTTAGCTCCTCGATCACTCAACGTTCGATCTTTAGTTGAGACCTTTGGTGAAGCGCATCTCATAGACCCTTTTCCCGCGTCGGTGGACCAGATCGCATCAGTGTGCTACACTTCCGTATGCCTCTCTTTACTGCTCATTTGATCTTGTCCTGACCCTTGACTTCACCAGGGAACTACAAACCGTCCCAAAGGTAATACACCTTCCCGGTGTTGAATTATTTTATTGTTAATATCCTAGCAGGTGTTATTCTTACTCATGGCAACCTCGCAAGCGCGGCGTATTCAAACACGTTTGGTAGCTCAATACCTCCACGTCTCTGTCTTCTGTCATATCTTCCCTTGGCCCACATATACGAGGTCATTACATTGCTTCTTTGTCGTAACCTCTGTCTCATGAATTCATCCCAGCGAGTGGTAGAAATCACGGTAATCGCTCTCGGTGGCTGTATCGGATTTTTCACTGGCGATCCCCTGAGACTTCTTGAAGATACACAATTTTTAAAACCTCATTACTTCCCAGGTGTTCCACGTGTTCTCAACCGAATATACCAATCGGCTATGGCCGCTGGCAATGTACCAGGTCTGAAGGGTGCATTGTTCAGGATGGCTGTCCAAGCCAAACTAGATCAGTTGCACAAAACTGGTATCAACACCCACCCACTCTGGGACTTTCTGGTGTTCAGCAAGGTATGTTACTTTGCGGTCTATGTATGTTTCCACAGAGACAAAATTTAGTGAAGATTCGAGCCGTCCTCGGTGGTAATGTGACCCTAGTCAGCACGGGTTCAGCTCCGATTAGTGCCGAGGTGATCGATTTCCTGAAGATCGCTCTTTACTGTGAAGTCATTGAAGGTACGTACTGTACTCCCTTGTCTCTGTCCGCTTCTCAATTCTTTTCACCATTCAGGGTGAGTTTGAGAGCATTCGGTTAGGTGTCAAATGGTTGATGTTTCTCTCAGATATGGTATGACGGAAAACTGCGGTACTTGCACACACACCCTTAAAGATGACCCCACTTGTGGTGGTACCATTGGGCCTCCTCAGCCCGTCAACGAAGTGAAACTCGTGGATGTGCCTGAAATGAACTACACGTCCGAGGACAAACCTAACCCTCGTGGAGAGATCTGTGTCCGTGGTATGAACTGCTTCGTCGGATACTACAAAGGTACGTACCCAACCTCCCTTGCGACCACACATTCACGTGGCATTAGATGAGAGGAACACCCAAGATACATTGACGGACGGATGGCTACATACAGGTGATGTTGCCGAAGTCGACAGCTACGGCCGCTTCAAGATCATCGACAGAGTCAAGGTGCGTGTCCCACCCCCGCACCCTCTCTCATGATGTACCGACGCACCGCCGTCTCATTACAGAACATCATGAAACTCGCACAAGGCGAGTACGTCGCACTCGAGAAAGTTGAGAACACATACACCGCATGCCCGATCGTACAGCAAATCTATGTGCACGGCGACTCGTTGCAGTCCTATCTCGTCGCTGTCGTGGTTCCCGATCCCGTCGTCCTCGCACCCTTGGCGTCCGCGATATTCGGGAAAAAGATCGCCGTTGATGATACTAGAGCACTGAGCGAAGTAGTGAAAGATCCCAGGGTAATCCAGGAGGTCCTCGGATTGCTCAACAAGGAAGCGCAAAAGAATCGGCTTGTCGGGTAAGGATGATCTGCGTACGCGTTCTCCGTCGGGGCTCACCTTCTTTTTCATATGTGTCTAGGTTCGAGTTTGTGAAACGCGTTCATCTGAGCATGGATCCTTTCACTGTCGAGGACAACACGTTGACGCCGACGTTCAAATTGCGACGCAGGGACGCCTACACCAAACACAAGGCTGAGCTTGAAGCGCTCTACGCACTCGGCGAGATGAACGGTCAACCAAGCAAACTATAATTCTTTGGATCCTGTAAACACCGGAACGGATGAACGGATGGTCGGGACCCAGGACAAATAATTCTTTTACTATTTCACCACAACCTATATTCAACAAATCTATTCAATGATGTGGATCGGCGCGAGTGTTGCACAATTTGTTTTGCTTGACTCATGATCCACCTACTGGGTATAATGAATGAAATAAGCGAAGACGAAGTGATACAAGGTTGTTGGCTGCTCGTGACTTAGCATGAATTGGTAATGTGTACAAGCAAAATTTTCTAAGGAATGGTTCTCTTGCTGTGGAGTGAAATTTGGCGAGAGATGGTCGTACTAAAATACGAGAGGGAAGCCATTATGACGACCCACAGATATCCAGCAAGTAGGTTGTAGTCGATGGATAAGGCAAACAAGGAACTGAGCACAAAAATGAGCCGTGTAAACCATCTTGAACAAGGAATACCAAGCTCTACCTGACGAAAAAGGGGGCAAACGATCGCGCCGAGCACATGGCAAACTGAACGACGCCATTCGATCGGCCTAGAGATCCTGGTGAAGGGGAATTTGCTTTGATAAGAAGCATGCTTAGTCTGTGCTCAATCAGTCATCGTATCCAACATATAAAGTGAATCAACTGACCCATATGCCAGAGTACCGGCCCTGGCAAGTGTGAGCGCGATCGCGATGCCAGTCCAGAGGGCGGCAGTGGTATAAGGGCCCAGCTGGCCAGTTCCCTCGTCGATACCGGTTCGAGCGATGACGTTTAAGACAGGAAGTACCATAAAGGCGTATGGCCATAACCCCATACAGAAGTTATACATCTTTGCACAATCAAACGTGCGCAATAGATATGACATGATGAGAAGCTGGAACGCAGCCGCTATGGTGCCAGCGGCTGCTAATGCATAACCGATTTGTGATGACTGATGAAATCAAGTCAGGGCTACGGGCAAGCTAAATGGAGTAAACTTACGGAGAAGGATAGGCCACCGCTGTGAACGGGAGAGTAACAAAACAAGACAAAGACGACATCAAAGGCAGTTCCAAGGAAACAAAGAGCGAAACCAGACGTGGCCAATGCCCGTATGATTGGGAGAGCCAACAGTTGCCTCAAGTCCATTGGCTTGTCAGGGGTCATGGGAATGGACGAATGGGCATTTCGCACGCCATATGACACAGAAGCATGCTTTTCACCGTTCTGTTTACGTTTGCTGGGAAGGGTCTGTGTGATGGAGGTGGTCAGCAGGATAATCGAGAACCGGGGTGAGGTGATATGTTACCTCCTCTAGGAAGGCATAGCCAAGGGCGACACCGATGACAGCAATGATGGCTGCTGTGAGGCACGGGAGCAAATAGGGGTATTCCTTCCAGAACCCAGTATCAAAGAATTGCGGGTATTTGTCGGCGGGATGTGAGAATGAGCCACCAATCAGGGGGCTAAATTTGTCAACAGAAGATGAGAGGATTATTTTAATGCGGGATCAGTTGACCAACCCGATGATAGTACCTATAGGGTACATGATACCGTATATGGGGAACACATCGGCCTGGTTACTGGGATCGGTAATTTCGCCAAGCAACGAGTGGATGACTGCGATATTCCCAGAAAATAGGCCTCCTGCGGAGATATTATTAGCGGGAAGGAGACAAAGAAAGATAGCAGTGTGACCGACCGATGCATCGGGCAATGAGAACCGAAGCGAGGGATTTTGACAACCCGAACACGAGCGTGGTGACCGCGGTGCCAAAGATGCCCACGAGGATGACAGGACGACGACCGATGACGTCTTCGGGGGGGGGTGAGCGCACAAAGAGTGGGACGGGAAAGCAGGGACGGACCAGAGATACGAGCCCAGGGGTAGATGGAAACAAGTTGGGAGAGAGAAAAGGCACTTTCCTGAGGAATGTGAGAGACAAGTATGGAATGGAGAGACGGGAACGGGGCATACGACAAGCCCGCTGTAAAAGCCGATGCGGGAAGGGTCGTCTGTGAGACGGAGATCGCTCATGAACTCATTCACGTAGGGAAAGAGCTGGGTGAACGCGAGTGGGTCTACGAGCCTGACGGTGCAGAGTGCTGCCAGCTGAACCTTTGGGATGGGGGTGGGTGCGGGGATTGAGTCCTGTGACTCGATGTTCTGGTCGTCGAGGAGGGGGCGGGTCTCGTCTGAATCCATTGTAGTGGGGACGAGAGAAAATGAAGATCAGGGTTAATGTAGTCATAGATGACAGGGGTGTGTTCCATAAATGGCAAGTACGTTGTTCGCAAACAAGCACAAACACGAGTGGGTCGGGCAACGTGGTTGTGAGACAGACCAAGACAAGCTCTGGCAGTGAGCACGACTCTCTTTACTCAAGCTTACCTACGAAATCGGCTAGTCTCAAAAATGAACTTTAATGTCAATGATAATCCGCTCCTTGTCGCTCCCAGACCCGTCCGACTCACCGCTGCTTATCCCCGCTCTCTCAAGATCGCGCACGACGATGCAGAAAACGTCGACGAGATAAAACTCACTTCTTCTCGCATACACTCCGTACCGCCCCTGGTAGATAAGGACTCCTCCCCCCGTGCATCTCCACGGTGCGTCTCCTCCCCGCCCAATGATTGACACTTCCTACCTATCTATCCCCTTTACAGCTCCAGTCTTCCGTCGGAAGCGCTCGAGGAGTTTCTCTCCATCCTTCGTCCCGCCATCTTCCCGCCCTCTTCCCCTGTCCTCCGTACCCGCAGGAATGGCGCTCTCGCCTTTGGAGTCGCTTACAAGCCAAAGCCAAAGATAGACTCTTCCTTTACAAAGCCGGATCAACCCAATTCAAGCATCGTTGACGAATCAGATCTTGTTAGGCAAACTCCTACCTGCTCCCCAGAGCCTACCTCTGATCACTTCCCTGGCAACTGGGATATCTTTGGCCCAGAGATCACATCCCGATGGCATGCTCAGGTCCTTGGTATGGTCCCTTGAACCTATCGGCAACAGCTTCTTACCGTTTTCCAGCGTCTCCCATCTCCCGCATGCAGACTCGCAACCCCTTCCCCCGTTATGCCGCCCATGATCTCACTCTCGCCCCCATCCGCTCTTCCCCCACAATGGCCTCCACTCCCGTCTCTCCTGCTGCAGTGCCCCTCCCTGCTCCCTCCCCCGATGAAACCCTCGAGGTATTTTGAGCATCTTCCTCAGCATGTGACACCCTCGTCCTTATCATGGGACAACGTCCCAATTTATGTATGACCACGACCAATTCTTATCGATAAACGCCCCACCCTCGCGGCCGCGCTTTTTCGATTCTTTTGCTTTACTATAACCTTATCCGTTCCTTCTTCCTCTTCATACCGCTCGCTTTCCTTGTTTCCACATTCATCGCTCTCCTCATGGTGCGACTTTTTTTCATGGAGAAAACCGTCGGCGTGAATTAACCCTGTGTACTAGCATCAGCTTCTTGTTCATATACTGATCCTGTATTCGCGCTCGGAAGTAATCACTTTGTTCAATATACACTAGGCACCTTATATCATTTTTCCAACCACAGATAGAGTGGGTCGCTCGTGATCATGACAATCAACGCGCTTCACACACTAACAGGCTCATCTCCGTTGCCTCTATGGGGTTAGTGGCAGCTATTACGGATGTAATGGATCCCTCGCCTGCGCACCCACGTCCTCTGTGAGGTAAACTGCGGCCCCACCGTCATTGATGTAGAAGCAGTCCTCCAAGCGAATCCCGACCTAACGCGAGTTGGTATAGTCACATCAGAGCAGAACACGATGTCTCTCGGCGCCCGCTTACCTTGCCCTTGATGTAAACGCCTGGCTCGTTGGAAAACGTGTGTCCACTATTGATAATAGTATCAGACCCTCCCCTGAGGTATGGCGCTTCGTGATCTTCCAGACCGATCCCTGTCAACGAAATCAGGCCGTTCAGGGTCCAGACCACTACATTAGGTTAAATAATCACCATGTCCCAGTCTATGGGTAAAGTAAGGGCTAAGCCCACGCCGAGTCAGTTCTGCGCGTGCAGCTTCGTCCACCTCTGCCGTGATAACACCCGCCCTGGCAACGCGCATGGCCGCCGTTTGAGCGGCATGCACATCCCACCAGATTCGAGCATGGTCTTCAGGTATCTGGCTCTCCTCGAGTTGGAACGTCTGCCCACGCTGGTCCGTCAGTTGTACATGCAAAGCAACAAGACGACCTCACCCTCGTAACATCACTGTGGTACCCAAACAATACGCCTCCAGTATCGATCAGAATAAAATCTGAGCGACCCAGCACACGGTCAGTTCCCGTGCCATGAGGGAGCGCGGCATTCTCTTCCGTCCTAGAGTCAGATCCAGACGGTGCGAGGCATCACGCGACGCACCCCCGAAAAGCACCAACCCCCATCTCTCGGTCAAACCAGCAACTGCCAACGCTTCATCGACCATCTGGATCACCTGTGACTCATGCATCCCGATGCGCATCTGGGCCTGAACGGCGCGGATCGCAAGGACCGTTACCTTTTGGAGCATCAACTATCCGCAGAACGTCGCCACCACACAAGGCATACCTCGTTCGCGCATTTGAGGAGCGCTATTTCTGTAGGTGACTTGCGTTCACGCAACGAAGTGATTGCCGCCGGGGCTGAAAGCACACTCAGTCCAGGTGCCGCCTTCTCGAACCCATCGACGATGAAATGGCGGGTCATCCCGTCGACGTAGATGGGTCCCCTGCTAGACGTGGGGAGTGCGTTGACTGCGATGGTATACGGATCTTCGTCTTCGTGCCACGCCACATACGAGACGTCCACACCGGGAATGGTCAGCAGCTTTGCACGGTCCTCTTCAAAGGTAGGTGTCAAGATCGTGACGCGAGCCGACACCTCTCCCTGGTCAACGAGGGGAGAGATGAGGAGGAGCAGAGGCCGTTCCGAGAGATGCCACGATGCATCGGAGATGTTACCAAAGAACAGCGCGCTGGCGCCTGGTTCGGCGACATAGGTAGACCCGTTCAGCGCATGGAGAGCATGAGCGAGCTGGCGCTGTCGCTCAAGGAATTCCGCCGCGTGTATTGGTTGTGCATCTTTGCAATGTGCCGCGAGTCCCTCCCAGGGATCATTGTGAGTGGGTGAGATGGTGAGGGGTTGAAAGAGGAGAGAAGGTGCGGAAACGAAGAGAAGGATGGTGATTAAAAGCAGAGCCTGTTGGTGAATGAAGACCAATCGGTACGCCGCTGTCAAATGCATGAATGGTAAACACATACAAGCCTTGCAACTTTGGGAATGCCGGTGTCATGACATTGTTTACTGAGGGCGCGAACAAGGGGCGCTGGTTTGTCCATCCAACTGCGTGTGAGAGTGAGAGAGGTAGAAGCGAACAAGCTCGCCAATCCAAGTGCCCCTGACTCCGAACTCGGAGTTCCGCTTCTTGTCTTCCGCTCTTGTCCAACACGATGAACGAGGCCGACACCGAAACGCTGATCACAATGGTAATTAGCCTTCTAGCCGTTCCACACCCCGGCCAGGACGTTGTACTCGACACTCTTGTGGAGTGCAGCGGCGACGTCCAAGCAGCTGCTGCCTTCATCGATGCGAAATACACAAAAGACCAAGACAGGTCCAAACCCCCCAGTACGAAGAGAAAGGCACCCTCCTCAGACTTGAGCGACTGGCTAGTGTCACCACATCCAACGCCCTCGAGCTCTAAGCCACCTAGCTATAAAAAGCATGCTGCGAAGCCACCCGACACTGGGTCTGGGTCGCTTGCCATCAAAGACACCAGCCATGTTCCTGGCGGTTCTCCAGGAAAGCCTGCGATAGATCTAATGAGTGTGTTGCGCCCACCACCGTCATCAAAGCCATCGGTACCGCGATTGCCGCCTCTTACCCTCTCCAACCCTTCCATGGTGGCGCAACACACTCCCTGTACGTTGCATCTCTCCGCTCTTCCTCCGGAGCTTGCATGCGAACTGTTCTATACCATGATGGACCTGTCACGATCGTGGAAACGGAATAAATGGTGGCTCTTTGACCGTATCGTTGAAAGCCCTCATCGAACGTCATTCTTTGTTCGGAGAACCAATGGCGTGGACAACAATGAGTCGTGGCAGGAGGCCGCAAAATACTGGTGACATCAGTCTCGTGACTTTTTGGGGTATCGCTGCTGACTACGTGCAAGGTATAATGGGCGGCCAACAGAACCTCCCGAATTCTTCCCACCAGCCATGGAGAAAGCTTGCAAATACGTCGAGAATATCGTTAATGACGAGATGCGTCAACGTGAGAGGCTTCCGCTTGAGTGGACGGGTCATCATGGCGCAGATCGCCAGCTATGGCATGCGAATGTTGCTGCCGCGAACTGTTATGAGGGCGCACAAGAGAGCGTCGGGTACCATTCAGATCAGCTTACCTACCTTGGCCCATACCCTACCATCGCTTCATTGAGTCTCGGCAAGTTAATTAACTCTTGCCTTCCATACTGAGTTTGAAGGGGATGCGCTAATCTATTTAGGAACAAGCCGGATTTTTCGTCTACGTGAAGTAATCCCTTCTGATGAAGTCAGCAGGCGTTGCGCTAGGACATTTAATATTCCTTTGCCCCACAACTCCGTGCGTTACCCTCTATGTCCGTCAATTTAGGCCCCATCGGTGACCTTATCTACAGTTAACCATGATGCATGCAACATGTCAAGAGTCGTTCAAGCACTCGATACCACCGCAGCCTACGCTCGATTTGTACCGGCCGCTCTGCCCGCATCCGGCGAGACCGACATCCCTACCTCAACCTTCCAATTGCCGCATCAACATCACTTTCCGATTCTATCGTCCTGATTTTCACCCAAAGAGTACACCGCGGTGCAAATGCGGCGTTCCAACGATCCTTCGGCCAGATATGAAAAATCACCACGATGGCAAAACAGATAGATATTGGTGGGTCTGCTACGCGGGTGCACAGAATGATGGCAATGGCTGTGACTTTTGGCGGGTCATGGATATGCAGGCTGAAGGAAGGGGTTCTGCTTTTGCCGATCCTGATCAGGTAGGGTGAAAAGATGGTTGACACGTTGAAAATCAGATACCCCATGTGCTGTATGTAGGTGTTCCCACTCCGGCCATTGTCAATGCCGACACAGCTTAAAGCGTTGGCAGTACTCCGTGCGGTATAACGGGAAAGCGGACAACGGTCTAGCAGGACCAATTTTACTGTGGCATTGTATGGCTATGGGGCACATGCTGGGGGCTAGACGATATTTAATTTTATTCCAGCCTGATGATTTGCTGGTGGAAAGCGCCCCTCCGGCTTTTGTTGGGCCAAATCATCCTTCATAAAGTAAGTAGCGTCCACCATCAGCGAAATAAGAAGTTGCGGATTGTATTCAGTATCGAGCGCCAGAATATTATTTGCGTGAGTTCCGGCGTTGGCGCAATCAATCAACCTTGATATAGACGTCTTCCCAACTTTCATTATCCTTCAACCCATCAAGGTGGTACGGCGACGCCCTATCAATTACACAAAGCTATGCCATATATGCAAAATACCTCCGCGGAATGGAAGTTCATGGAACTGTAATTTTGCGGGCCTATCATTTCATTCGCACCCGGTGATCGGCTAACACTGACGGTCTCTCCGTAGCAGGGTACCCGCGAAGCAGATTATCTCCGCATCGTGGTGGTAAGTCGAACTAATATGGTTTAGTCTCTCGGTCTTTGTAGGTCTTGCTATCAACCCGCACTTTGGCATTATCTGATGCCGGCTCTGACAGCATGAATTGATCATCCCTTACCATTGGAGCCCCATTGAACGTTGCACTGTTTGAGGGGGGTGTCGACATGCTGTTGTGTCGTTCTTCTCGTGCATTTGGATTCCCCTCGCGAATGGAATAGGGTCCACCTCCTTGTACCGTGTTCTCGGTCACATCGAACCTGTTTCCAAACTGACCACGCCGCAGACTAAACCATTTTGAGGATAACAAATTCCCTTGGTGACGTTGTGCGATTACTTGTGAACAACGGGTGAGAGTTCCCCGTGTTCATCACCCCTCTCTACTCCACTCCCACACTTGTCGACTTGCACGCCAGCTGATGAGCCAGGCCCTCAAAGCTCAGGCCCGGATCAGGACGGCGTGCGCTCGACACACACATACATTTAAAAAAATGACTGCCATGGGCCCGGATCCCCCCTGCCCCTTGGCCATCTTATAGCCGATTATGCGCTGGGAATGCGAGTTCCCAACTCACCTGCTGTTGGTTCGTACCGAGGCGGGCTTCCGTGTCAACGCTGGTGTCACCGGATGTAGGATTTCCCCTCTGCGATCAGATTGTTTAGCGTGACACCTAGATCCCCCCCCCAAAAAAAAAAAAAAATAATAATCTTTTTCACATATCCACGCGTTGGTGTATAGTCTTAGCACGACGAGGAAAGGTTCCCCTTTCCCCCTGATCAAACACGTCTCCAGGGCCTTTGCATCATCTTGTCAGTTAAACGAGTCACGTGCATATTTCGTAATGCGTACCCGTCTGTACCCGAACGTTCGAACCTCCAACACGCCTGATTTCACTCTCTTGACGGGCGAGCCATGTCACAACTTACTTTTCGGTCTACCTCGCCATATGCTCTGGGCACGACTGTAAGATGGACGTTTGTTTCGAGTGGGACAGACACGCTTACCGGACACGTATGTAGTGGTTTAAACGATGGGCACCCACCCTCGGAATCTGGGGCGTTGGTGTAGGAGCTGCAGGGCTGTTTGTACGTGGTCGGGTATCTCTGCATTCACACCCAGGTCCAAGGGCTCTTCTTGTTACAGTTACTGTCCGTGACGCCGGTTGTCAAAAAAGGTCTTCTAGTCCAAGTGCCGCTGGTGAGCCCTGCTTGGTTTTTCCGCCGCATGTAGCGCTAGTCCAAACGCGATGAACAGCTTGGCAGCTATTACGAGGACAAGATCCCTGCATCGGACATGCCTTTCTGATTGTTGATAGAGCTCTAAACCCGTCCAGTATAATACCACTTGACTATTACCGGTATGGTTTGAGAAAGTGGGCACAATCAATTAGACTAGGGCCATGGGTATCACAACTTGGTTCTCTCCTGGTACCCTTCTGTGGTGTCGGTACATAGATCAATCCCAAGATATTCCTCCAATTGTTTGACGGCTTGCAGTGTGCCACCATTGGGGACGTCTGACGTACTCATGTCAGCACTTTGATCAAGCACAACATGCCAACCGTGTCCGTTGACATGATGCAAGTGATTCCACATACGTATCGTTGTCATCCCAAGTTGCTTGGCTGTCTTGAGGTTCCTGGGTGCAGTGTAGCAAGGAGTAACGGTGGGGGAGGCAAACTTACATTCCAATGTCATCTAAGAAAATGATTTGCTCTGGATTAATGCCACTGTCTTTACAGGCATGGAGGTAAAACCGCGAATCGGGTTTCCTGCAGGCTGGTGTCGAATTGCTTATAATTGTGAAGTATGCCGATGGGACTTACCGTAAGCCTACTGCACTCGAGTCGTAAAAAAAATTGAATAGTTCGCGTAGATGGTTGGGCACAGGTCCGTCTTGCCATCCTAGGAACTCGAGTTCGGCCGCTGGGATTTCCCGCGACGGGGACACGTCAGCGTCGTGGTATCCTCCAAAGTTATTCGTCAGGGCCAAAATACGCCATTTACCCGCGGCTGCAATGAATGTTTGCTAATGAGCACTGAGCAGGAAGGGGTATATGAGTTACCTCGGAGGTTTCTAATGGCGGTGAGCATATGGGCGTCGTAAGAGGAAGCCGATTGCATCATGCGTCCAAAGAGCTAGTATATTTAGTTCGGCAATTTGCATCCTCATGAACCAAAACCCACGTCACGACCGTCGATTCGAAGGTGTTGGGGAAGCTCGGGACAAACTAAAGGTCATATGAGGCTACGGAAGTCCAGTTCCGTTGACAAGACACAAACCTGTTTGTTTTCGTTTATGGTATTCTGTGTACCATATATTTCCATTCGTGGTGTCTGACAGATCGCGACCAAATGCCGTATAGAAATCGAACAAGGGTAGTTCTCCCCGTTCAAACCTTTGCCAGGCACCAGATGCACCGCGGGACGCACTGAAAGCGATATGAACATCAGCTTGTAGGGGGGGAACGTGTGCTTACATGGATACATTCAAGTATTGCGGCGGTAACCCATGTTCCGTCTCATACTCTGCGATTGCGGTGAAGGGGCTCTGTAGAACGACGCCACCAATCTGCAATGTGACCACGTGGAACGGTGACGGCAGACGATCCGGCGCGATGCCTGTGAGAATGGCCGGGTGCACAGGGCGGGGGTACTTACATCGAACATGACAGCCTTGATGTGAGGGAGATACATCGCTACGCGATACGCACCAAGGGGAACGTGTGGAATGCAGCGTTGCGTATTCGGGTAGCTGCAACGTCCGGGCAGCTTCCTCGTGTGGAAAAAAACAATTGGCTGTTTTGGCGGGCTACAGAGAGAGTTGACTACGATCGGTGAGGAGGAGCGCGCTGGTGCAGTGTCGCGGAGCTTAAAACCTTTTTGTCGGACACTCCCAACTTGAGGGACACCGCATCAGTGGATAACCCATCACCGTAGGACCATATGGCCAATCCACGTCAACGTCGTAAGGCCAGATCTTCCAGCCACAAAGCCGTCTCACATTCCAAAAGAGCCAAGCGCCTCCAGAAGAAGATGCCATGTAAGTACTCAACAAGGCCACCTCTACCCCCGTCGCATCTGGTGCCGTACATATGGAACAGAAGCTGATTCAGAATTGTCAAAAACTTGCAGCAATCCGCGGGCCAAAAGCTTTGCAAGATGCATGGGACCCATCTAAGACCGTCCGCCAAAAGTGCGTCTACTACTACAGATCGTCCCACGCGGGGTGAATATGGCCGGAATCACTGACTAACCTTGTTTCCGCAGTTACCTAGCCTTGGGACTTGAGCACGACCTTAACCCCAACTCATCAGGCGGTTCCGAAGTCAATATCACTCGTGCCATTGACACTGATACACGTCGGCCGCAGCAAACAACATTATCTGATGACCTTCGATCGTCTGTTTTTCAAGCGCCCACAGTCACGTCTGCCCTCCCAAGGGGTTTCGGACGAATAATTCGAGACTCGTCTGGGGACGTTGTCCGCGTGGAATTACCGAGCGATGAAGAGGCATCGCAAGCCTCAAAACAGGAACAAGTGATCGATCCACTAGTGGTGACGAAGGAATCGGATTCGCGGAAATGGGCACATGAAAGGTCACGAGGAGGAGGCCCAGGGAGCATGGGAGATAGCATTGTTCAAGGTGAGCGTTGGATCTGCAGTGGAGCTTACTCGACTGGTATTTTCGATGACATACGGGTCAAAGTGTTGCCGAGACATCGACAGCCCGAAGTCGTATCGTGTTTTTTTATTATCAATCGCTCACCTATGGTCCCGTAGATCTGGAAAATCTCGCTGCTTCTGCAATTATACATGAGCGACATACGTCCTCGGGGGAGAGAATGTACCTGGAGCGTCTGGTCAGCAAGTACGGCGATGACCTCCACAAAATGGCTCGTGATCGTCGACTGAATGCGGGCCAACGCACAGCCAACGAATTGAAGAGGGCTGTTGCAAGAGCGGGTGGATTTGAGGCGCTGTGTGGCAAGAGTACGGTCACGGGAGTGACCGAATAGCCTGGGTCATTTGTGCTATGGACGAACGGCATTCTCGGTGTGCCGGTCCGTGTCCGCTATGGTGACATTGCGTGACAATGTGACCTTTTCTGAGCGTGACACGCCGGTACTTCATTTTCAGCCAAACCTGTGCTCGGAAATGACGCAACACGGGAGCAATCAGATCTATCCGATCTGGGGGTCAATAAAGCTTTTTTTTTTTCTTCCCCAAGCACTTCTCTTCCAATGTGCCGCCTTCCCTTCTGATACTAGGCGGTCCAACCAGAGGGAAGCGCTTGCCCCACAAAAAGCCCTTTCTATTATGCCATACGCTGTCACGGCCACTCCCGAGACGAGTGCAACTTCTGTTGGTATTCTTCATATTCCTCGACGACTGATGCCGGCCCAATTTACAACGTCGGCTGCGAGAAATGTGGGATTTCAAATGTGGGCCGCCCTGACCTATCGAAAATATGTGAGGAATGCGGATAGGGAGGAAAGAGATTGGGTTATTGTGATTACGGCCAAGCTATGAAGGACTGAGCTGTGAGACACAGTACAATGTGCTCGTCGGACCATGTAATCGAGAGATCTGCACGATCTAAGCGACGTAATGACTCAAGCTCCAATGTAACGGCAGCTCGCAATCTCAGTCAAGGTTTGTGGCACTCCGGATGTCAAACCAATTTGAGCCCGTTCAAGTCTGGGCCGCATGAGAAGCTTCAATATGATTCGTGGGTTCAAACTTCGTCGTTTGGCGGGACACCACTGCCGGACGTGGAAGTACCGGATAACGGCTACCATTTTTCCCATATCTCTTGGAATTGGTTAATTGCCCAGCCATCGTACCTGTGCCCCGTTTCTAAAAAAAACTGCCTCGAGCCCATCGCCAATGTGTCTGACAAGGTGCGTAGGAGGCCGATTGAACGACAGAAAAAAGAAAAAACAATAGATTTCGCGACATCAAGCTCGATTAGGTTTAGTCCCGAACGACATGAAATCCTGGCCCCAATTGCGTGGACGGGTCGACTTCGACTTACGGCATCCGCTTTTCTCGTGTCCTTTTAGCCGTGCTGGATTCAGACATGTCTTCCGTTTCTGGGCTGTGTAAAAGACGTCCAATTCCCGGAGATCAACGTCAGCGATCTATGTTACTGTCACCGTCCTCAAGTCCGCGCCATTTTTAAAGCGACTCTCTCTTTTGGTTCCAGTCCGATCCCATCAAGTATCATACCCCCTTCTATCCCCTACCACATGTCGCGCCGACCCTCATCTTCCATACCCCGTACCCCATCATCCGCTAGTGCTCCTTATTCTCGACGCACCCCGGGACAGCCCAAGTCCACAAGACAACAGTTCTCGGCATGCGGCGCATGTCGCATGAGGAGGTCGGTCATTATCGCCTGTCCTACTGTTGACGCATCCTTACGGATACTGCAGGGTGCGATGTGATCTGAAAGAATTCTATTCTACGACAGCGGTTAACGGTCTGCAACAACCCGCATGCTCCAACTGCCGAGAGCGCAACATCAGATGCGTGTACGACTCCCCCGTAGTTTGTCCCATATTCTCGCTCACTGTCTTTCAGGGACGAGTTCGCAGAGGTCAAAGCTGTCAAGTTACTTAGACGCGGAAGACGACTTCAGCAAGTCGAGTAAGCCCCCGTGTCATCGTATCTGTACTTATGGTCAACTAACCTTGTGATTTTACAGGGCTCGCTATGGAAAAGTGATGGACGATGACTCAGCCCTCTCGTCTGTCGAGCAAGAACCCACGTCACCCACGTTTTCCGCGGTGACCAGCCCCAATTGTATTCCACAAATGCAGCCCCCATTTCTCACCTCCTCATTCTTCCGGAGGTTTTGTGTCCAATGTAAGTTTCTGATTGCCTATTGTGTTTCGGGTGGCTGACCTCTCGCAGACCCGATCATCGAACCGGGTGAATTCGCCTCCAGATATATTGCTCACACCAAGGGAACTGCGCCACTTGATGTCGAAGGAAAAATGCTCGCGATGCTACTCGTGACCTGGGCTGCGTCTTTTGGTATAGACGAGTTTGGTAATGAGGACACTGAAGACGGCGCATCAGAGAGCATCGCCAACTCTCACTTCATCCTTGATGGTGGTGATAAAATCCCCAATTCTAAACGACAAGCGGGGTTCCTCCGTACGGAGGCTATGATAAGAGAAATACTCACGCTAGTGGACCTCAACGGACTATTACGTCGGCCATCTTGGGATGGCGTCAAAGTTCTTTTGCTTCTGCTCCCATTGACCCACGGTTAGTCTCACGCTGTTGTATGATGACCACTTGTTCATCGTACCCAACAGGCATCCAAGGTCCCATAGAACATCTAGTACGTGCTCCTTGAAAAGCTCTATCCATGGTCCGCTGACTCTTTGCCAGACCACTCATGAGGCAATCCTGTCTCAAGTTCGCGCATTGTGCAACCTCGACGACTCTCCATCTGTCAACAGTGGTCTAGGGCCATACTGTGACATACTCATCCGCGCGCGGATATTTTGGTCTGCTTATGTACATGAAGGCATTACCACAGGACTGAATGGTGGACGCCTTGTACTGTATGGAGACAATAATTTGCTTTTTGTGCTATTTCTGAAGTCACTATCCCAGGGACGATGATGACCTTGCGTCTTTTCAGAGTACTCTCCCCCCCCAGTATTGTGCCTCGGCCGCCCACAGCGCCACCTCCTCGGCTGATTCATCTTGCTCTTCCCCGAGGGCCAGCCCCCCCCTTTCGCCAACCTTCCCCTTTGTCACCCCTCTAGAACCTAGTCATCCACGAGCCGCCTTAGCCTACTTGGTGACGACTCAATACTTTTCACTAGCTTTGGATGTATCCAAGGCATGTCGCGCCATACATTCCACATTGACGGGTCCCCGTGCCCGCCGGCAGACTCACGCAATACGCGGCGATTCTGTCACAACCATTTGGGACGCACTCGAACGTTGTTGGGACAACTTTGAAACACTGCGTCGTAACGCCTCTGGCGTCGGCGCTGCTGGGGGTGACCTCATCCGGGGCGAAGACGTTGAACGCTTCGTCAGTGGCTGGCAGATCTTCATCTTTGGATGTCTCAACACCATCCGTGAAGCGCTCCGTAATCTCACCGCAGATAATCACTCAAACCATGCTGTCGCGGCCGCTCTCTATCTCTCTGCCATAGGACGGTGTCATAAATTCCTTCCCCGGGTTATCGAGATGTTGCAACGCCACTTGAAGGTGCCTTCGAGCTTTTTCGCATACGACACTGGCTTGATTCGCGATGGATGTTACTTCGCCGGCTTGCTCCTCGCGCAAAGCGATAAACTTGGTGCAGAGTTGGGTGCGATAGGATGCAACATTGATTGGGAAGAGGGTGTCGCGGCTTGCCTTCAAGCCCTTGGCGAGGTGCGCTGGGTATGTTACCGCAGCCAAGAACAAGAAAATACTTTGAAAGCCGAGTGGGAGGCTCGCATCGAGCGCGACTGTCGGCGGCAGGGCCGGCAATCGCCAAGGCCCTTTCCCATCAAACAAAGCCCGGGTCATTCACCTTGCTTGAACGATAATACACCTCTACCATGTACAGCTCCTTCGACTTCCAAACCACATACTCTCTCCCTAATTGCTGCAGGCGGGCAAGTTCGGCCTCACCTACCACTTTTATCGGTCTCCTTCCCGCACGATGACAGTGGACCAGACACCGTCCTCACTGACGACGGCAGCGGCGGTTGGGAGCCGTACACCCCACCGTCGACCTCGGGTTCTTTGACAGGAACGGTAGTGACACATCGTAGCCTCTCTCCTTCACCACACCAACCAATCATGGGGCCAATGCGCGGCGTTATGAAGCACAAGGGTTCAATATTCGGAGATGACTCTGACACGGATCATTTCTCATTTGTTGTTGAGGGGACACCTGATTCCCAGAGTTCTGTGGGATCAGGAACTCAAGCTCGCTGGACACCATTCGGTGGCGACTATCTCGACCCACGCATCATCCTAGCGGCTCCTGACGTTGTGGGGTGCGATGACGGATTTCCCCCATTCGGATCTAACCGTCAGTCATATTTTGTTTGAAACTACCTCGTGTACATACTACGTATGCGCTCCCTAACCTACGCCTCGTCCACCGAAAACCCATGTTACGATATAGGACTCTTGCATCGTGGAATTAGTTGTATGTACTTGTATATCCTATAGATTGGAGATACCCTTCATGTTTGCTAAGATAGAATTCGTTCCATGTGGTCACAGAAACAAATGGGTATATATTATGGTATATTATTATTATGATGTTGTACGTGATCGGTTGTGGGACCAACAGCGCGACTGCCCCTCGCCCCATCATTCAGAGGTCTAGGTCCTTTCGATCAACTGACTGAACCTTGCTTTGTGATCGAACAAGCATGATGAGATGGCCCTTGACGGCAGTAGGGCGCATCTCCACCCCTCGTGGTGAAATAACATACGACTTATCTTGCCGCAGCAAGGTTTGTCTCGGGTATGCGATACAAATAACGTATAGTCTGATTGATCCTGAGTCGAGAAGCCTTATTTATTTAACTCAACCAGGAAAATAAACCAGACGACGGCGTATGGACCGATAAGAACCGTCCAAGATGCGCGTCGATAATGCGCCACTGCGATCCGTCGGCGAAATATATTTTAGTGCTGATCAACCCGTCATCAGAGTCCAACTCGGTGTCTGTGAGTGAGGTAAAGCACAAGGTGAGACTTACTCATTTCCAAATTCGGCGCCTTCGCTAATTACAAAGGACGTATTCTGCGACTGGCAAAAGAGTCATTTGTTCAAGAAGGACTGGAGGCGTAAAAGCCCTCTATGAAAAGATTTTTTCTTTATCTTTTTTTTTTCACTGAATCCCCTCCATATTCATATTCGTGGTCAATTCAGTCCCGGTCGCGCGCTAACCGCAAAGAAACGAAGCAAGATCCGCGGCATTTAGGCGGAGCATGTACACTTTCTCATGCCAGCGCCAAGTAGAGAACGTCGTCCCATCGCTTGGTATTGTCACTCTAAAAAGAAGGTGATTGGGCCATCTGCCGCGTCTGATGTTCCATTTTTGTCACCTTGTCTTCTAATCACTGTTGTGCTGACGAGAACACGAACAAGACTGACGTGAACAACTTGATACGTAGCTCGTTCGATTTTCAAAAGTTGTACACACTTTGGGATGGGTGAGTGCATCTAATCAGGGAAAATCGATAAACCTGCGTGCATGACTGAGCGGGCGGATCATGTGTTCGGGCTGCGAGAGCAGCTCAGTACGCTCGTGTTCTTGTGGGCCGTACGGCTAAACAAAGGAGCTGAAGTTGGACGTGAAGCATCATCAGGTCTTACTCATTGTCCCCGAAACAGCATCGCACAATGTGTCAAGAACGTTGTGATGTTGCTTCGCAAGCGGCCACCCGTTTGACATGCCAATCAGGTGTTGTTAGCGGGCCATACTTCGCATCTGCAACTGCTCTGATATGACGGCATGTCCTGCGAATGTCAGACCTTGGGTTGACAGGAAGAACGTGCACGGCGACGGGCATGGTGTCCTCCTGGACGCGATCTCTCCCAAGATGCGATCAGCCGTGCGACGACATTGGATGCAGGGCAGGGAGTTGGTGTGTCTTGTCAATTACAGTTTGTTCACTGATGGGAGTACAACGTCAAAAATCGCTCACCGTGGGGTGCGAAGTCGTGACCCACGTAAATTGATAGGAGTGGGAGGGAAAACATTCAGATTGTCCTCACCTAGATCCAAAGGTCGAGGGAGATGGTTCGGGTCCCGACAATCATCAAACGACTCGGAAGACGAGGTCGAGGAACTAGTATTCCTCAGATCTGCTAGTTAGCTGTATCTGACCGTCTCACTGATAGCTTCTAGTCGTCAGGACTAACGTACCTGGTACCCGTGTAGTTAGGCTGGAGAGTTAAGTCGTTAAATTAGCACCACAGTGCTGCTACTGACTAGGAAAGGGGCTTGCTCGGAGATGACTGGACGAACGAATGGATGTGACTGCCTGATCCGAAAAGGAAATTTTACATAAGGAAGCTCTGACCCTCTCCGCGACTTTGGTCGGGCGACTTTTCACGTGAGGTGCATATCCAGGCGTCTCAACGTTCGGTCCCTCACAGTATCCAGTCAGTCACCGCTTGAATATGGCTCGCAGTAAACGCAGAACGACGCGGTTAAATCCTCAAAAATCCCGCGAACGGAGTCCGCAGCTGGAACCACTCTCTCCATTGTCCGCCAGGTCATCGCTCACGCCAGTGCCCGTACTCGACGAACAACCAGGACCGCCAGAGCAAGCCCCAGAAGAAGCACAAGAACTAGTTCAAGAAGCCCCTGTGCAGCCTGCCTTAGTGGCGTCAGAGGAAGACACCTGCCCAGCATGTAAAGACGGTCCCGCTGATCAGCAGTCGACAGTCTCCAAGGAAAGCTGGATAAGATGTGATGCTTGTAAGAGCTGGTATCACTGGGCATGCGCCGGGAATGGTGCGGATGTCGACACAATCGACAAATGGCAAGTCTATGCTCGAGCTTACTATTCGGAATATGCGTTGTAATGTATGCGTCACACACACGATTGTCATAGGTACTGCAAATCGTGCGTTCTCGAGAAACCTTCTCGGACGATCACGTTCAAGCCACCAGCCCGTAAATCGGCACGCAAACGTGCTCAGCCGGACTACGTCAACTTGAACGCGGGTGTGGAAGCCGACCCCAGTAGATGGTTACGCGTCATCCAGTCGAAACCGATCAAAGACGACGAGTTCAGGCGGATGAATGGGTCGGACGTTGGTCTCGAGTGGCTGGAGAACGATGAAAATGCCATGAAGGAGCCTATCGTCATCGAGGACCCGGAGGGGCTAGGGATGAAGATGCCGGATACCAATTTTACGGTGTCCGACGTGGCGGACATTGTGGGACATGAGACCCCAGTCGAAGTTATAGGTATGTTCACTTTGATGACTTGCGTGAAATGCTAATGCGTTTACAGATGTCGCAACTCAGTCAAACACTCCGGGATGGACCCTTGGGAAATGGACGGAGTACTACAACAAGGAATCTTCCACCAGAGACAAAGTACGGAACGTCATTTCACTTGAGATCTCGGGCACGCTGCTCGCGGATCGAGTCTTACCTCCGCGGCTAGTCCGCGAATTGGACTGGGTGGATAAGTTCTGGCCGAGCACACGAAGAGGGAAGGGGCAAGCCTACCCCAAGGTTCAGCTGTATTGCTTGATGGGTGTCGCATCCGCCTGGACGGTAGGTTCTTGTGTCTCATCTCCAGGGCCATGTTTGCTGAACTCCGTGCAGGACTGGCATGTCGACTTTGCTGGCTCGTCAGTGTATTATCACATCCTCAGAGGATGCAAGGCAGGAATTCCAGTTTTCATCATGCCGTCTTCCTAACATGTCGTGTAAAGGTCTTCTACTTCATTCGTCCTACTCCTGCAAATTTGGCGGCGTACGAGCGGTGGTCCGGGACAGAGCTACAATCAAGTATATGGCTAGGTGATATGGTCGACGAGGTTGTCAAAGTCACCCTTTATCCCGGCAACACAATGATCATCCCAACCGGCTGGATACATGCTGTCGTGAGTCGAGCTCCTTTCGTCGTTTCGCATTATTACAACGAATTTTCAGCACACCCCCGTGGATTCGCTCGTATTTGGAGGTAACTTTTTGCATTCGTACAACGTCGCCACGCGTAAGTATGAACGCCATTTTGACACTGCATGCAGGCTTACTCGTATGACAGAACTCAAAGTGATCGAGATTGAAAAAACTACGCGAGTCCCCAAAAAATTCCGTTTTCCTTACTTCACCAAGTATCACGATTTTTCTGTTTATTGGTCAACATGGCTAACATGGTCTCAGACTCTGCTGGTACGTGGCGGACAAATATCTTCGTGATATCAAGGCCAAAGAAGAATTCTCACCCCGAGTTCTGGCGTCACTGGAGGCCTTATGTTCGTACCTTGTCTTGGAAGTGCGAGCCATGGAACGTGGAAGCGAAGCAGCCAAACGAGACGCAAAAGAACACGTCCCTACAGATCGAATCAAGGATGCACCGGCACTCGCGCGAGAGCTCAGATGGCGTGTCCGGCTAGCGGCGGGGACAACAAGCGATGACGAGGGGAATGAAAGACCGCTTAAGAAGGCCTTGACGAACGGGAACGGGAGCGTGAACGGAGGCGTTAAGAGGAAACGTTCGCCTATCGAGATGCAAGGCCCAGAAACAGAGACCTCGTTGGGACGGGTGCAATTTAGGAATTTCCAGCCGAAGGGGTGGGATGTGGTAGAAGATCTGCCAAAAGAAGAAGAAACAGCGACTGTGCAGGCTGTGTATCCGGAAGAGGTGGTGGGATTGCAGCAGCGATGGATAAAGTGGGACGATGGAACATTGGGAGGGGATGAAGGACGGCAGGCACTGGTGGAGCGAAAGCGGGAGATTACTGTCAGGGCTCGGAAGATTGATGGAGGGCTAGAGCGACAGCGGATTGAGCGGGTGTTCGAGAAGTGGGAGTGGTCAAGAGTTTCCGACGAAGAACCGGTGGAGAAGGAGGATGTCGAGATGAAACTGGAGAACGATGTTCTATCACGTCAAACGGACATTGAGCCACACATTCAGAAGGAGGAGGAAGTAGCCAAGGAATCACAGGAGGGTGCAACAGATGGGATGGAGTTGGTTGGATAGCTAGACTGACATGTTTTATGTTTTGTTTTATTTCGTGTACTAAATCACCTTCTTATATATCGGCGGTGTTGCATGTGGGAAATCTGGAACTTTGATTGAGCTTGCCTCGACCAAGTACTGTTACTCATCACCTCCCAGCCTTGCTCTTTAAGTTTCAAGTTTCAAGTGCTCACTCTTCTCTCGTTTGTAGTTGAGCAACAGATTAAAAGCAATGAGTCCGCGCTCCAACTCTACTCGGACCGTGTCGGGTCTTGCCTATGATATTGAGGCGGACAGGTCAGGTTATTCCTCAGCAGGTGAAGAAAGTGCAGAGTTTCATTCCGCTCGTGGGGACCTCCCCGAACACCCACCTCACGATATAGGCGGTCCAGACGATGATTTCTACTCACCCCCGCGTATGTCTTGTCAACTCATGTCGTACATGCGGTGTTGACGTCGACTCCAGAACCCACCTTCATGCGTCATCCTAACTACTCCGTCCCTACTTTACCTCCTGGAGGACCACCAGAGTATGACGCCTCCCCCGACCGTCTTGCTCCCCTACCGTCCATCCGACGTGATGGATCGGCCCTTGTTGATAGCATGAACGCTATGCGCATAAATGACCATCCCCCTCGTGGATCTAGTGCCATGTCGTTCAACTACGATCCCATTCCTCGCGCAGCAACGTCCATGTCCATCCACACCGCTTCACAAAGAGGATTCCCTCACCCTCGACACGCCAATACCCTACCTCCTTCCCCTAATGCAACTCTTCCTTTACATCCTCATAGACAGGCTGGCCCTCACTACCCAGTTGATGACAGTGGTGTTACGTACTATCAGGGCCACGCTAACGAGTTTCTCCCGAGCAGAAACAACGTTGGTTACCTTGAAGGCGGTGAACCCCCACGCCCTGGTGGGGACACTGATGGTGTGAGCATGTACAGCTATGATGATACATCTGCACCCGGCAGTTCATACCCTTCTCCCGACTCCTCATCGGCTCCCTTTTTCCGGAACCCACCTACGCAACCTTATTACCCACAAGGACAGTTTCAACCAGGCTGGCAAGGTTCTCAACAGAACTTGGTACCACAGTATGGACATGGCTCACCGCAGCCTGGTGAATATGATCACCTGTATGCCGCGGCCTCTAACGTCCTCGGCATGGGTCCCCCTCCACCACAGCCACTGTTGAATCCCTACCTCCCTCCCAATCCATACGGTCAAACCGCTCTTCAAGCAAGCCAGTCCATGCCATATCTCCCGCCAACCAATGTATACTCTGGCCCACCTGGTCCACCTGGTCCATCTCCAGGGACACCGGCCCCACCTGGCCCTGGAGCATATGGTCCAGCACCAACCCTTCCCCAAGGATTTGATGATCCTGAATTTGAGATGCGGTTATCAGGAGCTTCTCTCAATCGGTCCGGAACCATTGATCCCTCGAGCCGTAAAACCAAGGCCGTTGACCTCTCAGCCCCTCCCATTACCAAAGAGTACATTGACCAGTACCGTCAACGTATCAAAGGAGACCCGGACCCGGAGGCTCACTTCCTATATGCCAAGTACCTCATCGAAGCTGCCAAGAAGATCGGCATTGATGCGAAGGACCAGAGAGCTGTCAAGAGGTACAGGGATTTGCTCATCCAAGAGTCATTAAAGACCATCCGGAGACTTGCAACGCAAAATGAACCGTACGACGAGGCCCAGTTTTTCCTTGCAAATTGTCATGGCACGGGGATGCTTGGTCTGCAAGTAGACCACGAGCGGGCGTATCACCTGTATCTGCAGTCCGCAAAACAGAATAATCCATCCGCGGCGTATCGCGTTGCTGTCTGTAACGAGATTGGTGCAGGAACGCGGCGCGACCCTGCACGAGCGGCTGCCTTCTATCGCAAGGCGGCTTCTCTCGGCGATACAGCTGCCATGTATAAACTTGGAATGATCCTCTTACTTGGTTCTCTTGGCGAGCAGAAAAACCCTCGCGAAGCCATCAATTGGCTCAAGCGCGCTGCTGAACAGGCGGACGAGGAAAATCCCCATGCATTACACGAACTTGCCATGCTTCACGAGATGCCCAGTTCTCAATTCGTTGTTCATGATCCTGCGTATGCAAAGCAGCTGTATACACAAGCAGCACATCTCGGTTATACGCAATCACAGTTCAAACTCGGACAGTGCTACGAATATGGCGTCCTCGCGTGTCCCGTGGACCCTAAAAGATCGATAGCGTGGTACACCAAAGCAGCGGAGAAGGGTTATTCGGAGGCGGAGCTTGCACTGAGTGGATGGTATCTAACGGGCAGTGAAGGTGTCCTCAAGCAGAGCGACTCGGAGGCATATCTGTGGGCACGTAAAGCTGCGAACAAGGGTTTGAGCAAGGCCGAGTATGCGGTAGGTTATTATGCAGAGGTTGGTATTGGGATCAAGCAGGACATCGATTTTGCGAAGCGGTGGTACATGCGAGCAGCAGGTGCGTCTGTTTCCGCTTTTCGATATGCTTGATATGAGCGACTGGTGGTGTTACAGCCCAAGGGAACAAGCGCGCAATGAACCGACTGACAGAGATGAAACGGATGGGCAACAAGCGATCTAATGTAGGGCGACCCACACGCCAACAAGCAAAGGATGAGTGCGTGATCGTCTAGCACGGGAGGGGTCGGAAAATGGTGGAATTTAAATCACTATGACCTCGCTTTTGTTTTTAATACTTGCACGTTTGTTTTTTCGAGCGTGGTCAGTGACTCGCGTCGTCGTTGCTTTGGACTAGATTTTGTAACTTGAGTCTGTTGACAGAATACCTCCTATCACACGCCATCTCCATCTCTGAACAACAACATCGACCATGGCTGCAGCCAAAGACGATGTTCGAACCTCGTTTTGCCACACACGTCTGCCTGACTGACCGTGCCGCGTACAGATCTCGCTGTTGGAGCACCTGGATGCCTCTCAAATAAACTGTCTCAACGAAGAGCCACAACACGACCTCAAATCGATCCTCGCAACCAAGAAACTAAACACCTCGCCTGATGCCTACCTCAAGAGCAGCGCAGACGCCCAACTACTCATGAACATCCACGTAAGTGCTCATTCGAGCGTTGACGGGTCGACGTCCGACTGAGCGTGGCCATCGATACCGACTACTATCCTCATGATGCAGTTCAACCAAGCGGTGCGCATCCGCACGCTCGTCCTCCGCTCCGCGACCGACCCCTCTCGCGGACCCAAAACGCTCAAGCTCCTCGTGAACAAGCCTGCGATCAGCTTTGGGGACGTCGAAGGCACGCCCGACGAGGTGTTTGCACAGGTGATCACGTTGAGCGAACAAGACGTGCGCGATGGACGGCCGGTGGCGCTCAAGTTTGTGCGGTTTACGAGTGTGAATAGTTTGCATGTGCGTTGTATTGGTTTTTCTTTTTTCGCCGTTGGATCGCGTGTTTGACGGTGTCGTGCGTTGGTTTAGATTTTTGTCGAGTCGAATCAGAGCGAGGACGAGGATGTTCAGACGCACATCGATGCGATCGATGTGCTTGGTGTTCCGGTCGGGTACGTGGCTTGCATCCTTACATCCATGACCGACTCACCCGGCCGTGCAGAGCGACGAAAGACTTGAGTGGACTCAGGCAAGAAGACAACTAGTCCACCGAGACACGCATAAATACCTTTTCAAGCACCTCTGTTGTCGGTTCGCATTTTATACATAACGCTGGCGCCATTATTGTTTGTCAGAGATACGTTGCATAGTTGAACGTCCGTTTTGCCATAGATCGTGCCCTGCCAATCACGACGAGCCCTACTTGCCGTCGATTTGCAACCACATGCTCCACCTTTGTCTGGCCTCTTCGTCACCCTCAAAGATCCAGTTCACCTTGGTCACTTCTGAGAATCCTTCACTCGTCTGGGGTTCTTCATAATTGTTGCGAAAGCTGATAAAGGCAAGGTAAGGGATGAGATCTCTCTGCGGTTAGCGAGTCGAAAAGGCGGCCAATCAGCGACGAAAGCACCCTAGACGCAAGACATGTTCTCACTCTTGTTTCACTTGATGGGGGTTGGTTATATGCGCGGTACAAGTTGTTGTGCCATGCAAGATCCATCGATCCTTCAAACAGGAAACACCGAACAGTAACGCCAACCTTTTTGGCTAGATCTATATAAAGCTTTCTCGTTGTTGCATCGCGATTGGTATTATCTGGCATTGACGTTGATATCGGAGTGATAGTGGGGAACTGTCACGAGCGCACCTATCACACAGCTTTTGCCCGCTTTGAGTGCCTCCTCTGCAGCTTTTAGGCATCTGGGTCTCGTTCCCAAAGTATCTTGGTTAACATGTACATATTCAGCAGGCGCAAAGTGTCTGCGGTAAAAGGATGATTTTCCGAGGCAGGGGAAGCCTGCCAAGAGGACAAGTTCCGGCCTGGACGAAGCGGGAACAATTTCTGCCGTCGGTGGGCACAGGAGTTCCGTCGCTTGAGAACAAACAACGCCAACGTCAACGTCAAAGCCCGGAATCTCTGTGGAGAAGGCGTAGCTTACTCTTTGGAAGACTAGACACGTGGGTTCCAGGGAGTTTGTAGGGTGCTTTTGGAAGACCAAGAAAGTACTCCTGTCCGTCCCATGACAAGAACGTTTACGTGAGCGCTTCTAGGTGAAACAGATACGTAGCACACGGACTGACCTCAGGAGTATGAAACGGGATGCCGATATTCATCGCCCACTTTCGATCCGTCGAAGCAAAGTCATGTGCTCGCCCCGCGGCGTCGCCTACAAAGAACATGGTCTTCTTGTCTGTCAGTGCCAAGGCCCATCAACGTCTCCCGAGTTCCGTGTGCCACGACATGATAGGGGCGGGGCGTACGTACCAATGTCGACATGGTGCTCTTTGAAGATGCGTTCGAGCTCGTACCACATGCCAGGCATCGGCTTTCTATACCCGTCTTTGGCACACGCAGCAAACACGCGAAAAGGCACGTCTGGCAGCTGATAAGATGTACATATCACCGTCTCAGAGGGGTGTGGCAGAATGAAACGCAACGTCGCGTACCGCATTCGCGATCAGAGGTATCTTTTTCTTCCAGTCTTCTAGCGCTGCTGCCTTGAGAGCCTGATTGGATATCACCACGATCGCATATCTAAGCACACGAACGCGTTCGATGTCCATCATCCAAAACTCGAGAGAGAAAAGTCGGTGACCAACACACGCACCCGTCTTGGTGGAGCGCCTTGAGCTTTGCAGGCACACATTCGCGCCACCACGCCCACTCGAGCGCGCCGGCGCCCTTGCCGCGGTTCTTAATGAGCGTTCCGTCTAGGTCGAAGAGGGCGACGTTGGGACGCGCAGGCGGGTCGAGGTGGATACCGTGCAGACACGTGCGTTTGGGACCGAGCGCAGGTTTGAGCCATTGAAAAGCCGAGAAAGATGCGTTTGGTTTGGAGAAAAAGGGGTGGACTGGTGACGATGAGCCATGTGTCGGGACCCCCTGGGTGTGTGTGCTCACTTTTGGCCACTTTGCGGGCGCTGTTCATGGAGTCGTCCGCGACACCTGCACCTTCCTGGAGATCGGCGACGTTGCGCTTCTTGGTAGGCTCTGGGCCGTGATATGTTCAGTATGTATGCCTGACGGCGAGCTCAACGTACGTTCCGCTGCGGATTGACCAGGCTCAGACATGGTTGTGTCAATACAAACAATATGTCGCTGGTAGCCAAGTTGGGTTAAAAAGACAATACGGTCGTCAGCAACACCGGTGTATAGAGATCATAAATTATTTCAGACCGCGGGGCAGCCCTTCGGTTGTACTGGACTGAGTTGCTACTAAATACATGAGTAAGACCGTAGGTCGGTTTGATGTGCCGAGTAAATGAGATGGTCCAGTCCACCATTTCAGTTTCGACATATGTTCAGAAGAGTAGCCGCGAGACACGAAGGGCAGAGTCTTCTTTGTCGTTGCTGACTACATTGGATATCACTCGTGTTCTCATTCCTCCTCTCCCTCCTCCTGCTCTTCTTCTTCCACCTCCGAGTCTGAGTCCGAGTTCAAGTCCGGGTCCGAGTCCAACCATAAGTCCACATCCACATCCACATCCACATCCTCATCCTCATCCTCATACAAGTCCACATCAGGGGTATGCTCTCTCTCAGAGATTGCATAACAGCCACCACCCCCACCCCACACCGCAACCATGTCAAACTCGACAGAACCAGGAATATCGCATCGAGTCATGGTGAGACGACCTGGGGAACCTTCAAGTCGGCGTGTAGAGAGTGCTGCCAAGAGACAGCCGCGAGTGATAGCAGGTTCTGGCAGATTGGAACCACTGTCTGGCCAAAAAGTGATATATTTAAGCTCCAATTCTTCCAGCCTTGGTGCCAAAGTGTGACTTTGACCTTGACCATCGGAAGTAAGTCCATGATTCTGTACATCCTCACCCTCCGAGTCATGAGTGGTGTGATCTGTGGAGAGGACGGAAAGGTCTGGCATGTTGCCTCCACACAGTGTGATGTACCGTACATCTTGAAGCTGTCGTAGTATTCGTCTCCAAAGTGCTGGCGAAAACCAGGGTCGGACGACCGAAAGAGTCTGAACATATGACACAGGGATGGAGGAACAAATGTCGTTTATGATGGTATCCTTGTCGATCATTAGGTGGTGCAATTCAATGTGGAGACTCGGAGGAATGTCGCGGTCCCATGCCTCGTAAGTTATGGTATCGCGTTGGCGTTGGCTGAAGGTGAGTTTAGTACTGCTCACAGCGGAGTCGATGACCAATGAAAGAATTGTCGGGTTAGACTGTGCCTGATCTTTGTATCTTTGTGCTAGGAGCGAACGAAGCAGGGCATAATGGTCAAGGGAGAAATTGGGTTCGGATTTGCATTCTAGCCTGACTTGTGTTTTCAGTGGGATATTTATGCAAGACAGCAATGTGACAGTAGTCAAAAGTGGAGCGTCAATCCAAAGGCGAGAGAGATGGGTTAAATCAATCTTCTCGAAGGTCTTGAACACCGCACTGGATAGAAAACCGGTGGCGCTAGGAAGGGCGTCATAGAGGTATAGATGTTTGAGGTCTTGCATACAGCTCAGTGCGGCCAGGAACTCCTTCAGGTCTTGCTGAAACTGGACAGGAACATCGACCAGATGGAGAACCGTCAAAGCACTTAGTCCGAATGAATGCAACGGCACCGGACAGGATGCAAGCTTGAGTGTACGGAGGGCTGGAGGGTCTCCATCAAAGAGTAACGAGGGCCATTCTATAGGTGAATCCGGATATTCGACCGATATATCCAGGTCTTGCAAGCGAGGAGCGCGAGAGGAAAGCCTGGAGAGAACACCACGCTGGATGGATGAGGCCGGAAGGTGCAAACATAGCTCCTGAATGCGTTCTACATGGTTCATCACTATCCCCACACAACTCAACGCTAGGGTTCTACCAGGTAAAGGTACGAGGCTGACGCGTATCTTCAATGATGCTTGCTTCGATCTGGCTAGTAGCACTTTGGTCCAGCGCCGCGACATGATAAAAAGGTAGGCCCAAAGGGTTGAGCACTCGAGAGCGACATTGCGCCAATGACGGCAAACATATGAAACATTGACCCAGCTAGGCACGGATTCTGTGGGATAAAAGTGTTGGTAGTGATAGTCCCGAGCGCAATGGATAAATATATCTTGCAAAGTCTCAGTTGGGAGGCGAGAGATGAAAGCGTAAGGATTCCTTGAAGTATGGACGTTGGATAACACCGACTTCTGTCTCGCGACCTCTTCTTCGACATGGCCAAGGGTCGCTGCCTGCATGCGGTACGTTGGCACGGCAGGTCCGAATATTGGTCGTTCACGCCACTGATGGGATGTACCAAGCAGAGGGCATGATGAGGATCTACGGCTACGTCAAAATGACACTGGGCAACTTACCGTAGCTGAGGGAGGAGAGGAACTACCAGCGGTCTCCAAAGGCTGTGCTGGAGGCGACAATGATGAACTCGGAGAATGCCTCTCGAGTTCATCACGGCCACCGGCAACACCAGTGCAGATAGATGTAAAGAGATCATGATGGTTCAGATCCAGATGGTGGTAGACTCGTCAGAGTTGCTAAGCTTCATACATTTCATGATTCACCTCACGTCCAAATACGTCAGTGGGACTCTAGCTTATTACAGCCGGACAATAAAAGGCCATCTCTGCCTTCATCTCCTTCGGGAACCATAATCCCTTTCCTCCGAGTCCATTCGTTTCCTGTCGGATGTCGCGGATCGATTCCTATGACTGTCCATGCGCTGACTGTCTCTGTCGTCTCTCCTCGAGTACCCTCGGTCACGGTCACGCGAGTCATTCCTCCGGCGTCCCAATCCGGTCGCGCCTGCTGTCATCCCTGGGCCGGGGAGAGGGTGACGCACGCGACGGTGATGCGGTGGGCTGCGTCAACCTGACGAGCGATCGTCACGGTACCGCGGGGGTGGCGAGGGAAAATGCCGCAGTGGAGTCCGGGAATCGTCTCTGTCGCGTCGAGAGTCTCTGCGATGGTCACGACTATTGTCTGGGCTTCGGTCCCTGTCACGACGTGGGGGTGGGGTGTGGGTGTCCTGCGGTTGCGGCGCCGCCTCGCGTGGATAATGGTTCCGAATCAGATTCCGAATCAGACTTTGACGCAGAGTCCGTGTCGTGTCCGAGTCGCCATCCGAATCGGAATCCGATGATGAAGACTCTTGTTCGAGCATTGCGCGACGTTGCTCCATGATCATACGAGGCGCGTTCTGGATACATACATATAACCGTCAACAAAGGATACTGAGACCGGCAATAGCAGACAAACTGACCTTGAGATGTTCTCTCATTTCCTCCGTCAACACGCCTAGACCAATACTCGTGAAATAGTTGATTGAATCGATGACCATCATCCAAAAGAAAGTGACCGACACACGCACCCGTCTTTGTGGAGCACCTTGAGCTTTGCTTAACCCAGAGTCCGAGATAAAAACAGAATACATAGGTTATTCAGGGAGCGACCAAGTTCCAATAATACAAGTGCCATGCCTTCCGCTCCTCCGTCTCTCTACAGTCTCACTCTATCTAGTCACTTTGTCTTGTCACTCAAGAAGACGACACCGGGAAGGACCTTTGATAAACTCAGTCTCATGCAAATCCTGCAGCGATAATAGCTCACCTTGCCCTCGAGAAGTTCGAGACTCGCACCACCGCCAGTGCTGATGTGGCTGAGCTTATCTTCGGCACCGTACTGCGCTGCGACAGTTGCGGTGTCTCCTCCACCGATAATGACGGTGGAACCCTTCTGCTTAGCCTCGATGGCTGCGTCGAGCAGAGATTTCGAACCATGCGCGAAGGCGGGGAATTCAAACACACCAGGGGGTCTACGAGAGGGTGGTCGGTTCGCCCATCTGGACGTCTAGGTTGTCACACGCACCCATTCCAGAGGATCGTCTTGGCAGACAAAACGGTCTCACGGTAGAGCTCGCGGCTCTTTGGGCCTGCATCGAGACCCATCCAGCCTTCGGGAATACCCTCCTCCTTTGTCGCACTGCCGGTCTACACGAAGGGGTTAGCGACGGAACGACAAGGCGGAATGTTTCGGACCGTGGCATCCTTGTCGAACTTATCGGCGGTGATATAATCGACGGGAAAGACGAGCTTGACGTTGTTGGTTTTTGCCTTTTCGATGAGGGACGCAACCTTTTCAGAGCCGTCCTTGTCGAAAAGGGAGTTCCCGATCTGGTTCGATGATCAGGGATGGGCGGTAGAAGAAAGCAGTGGATTGTACGTACGGACACGTTGTCGAGGGTCTTTGCAAAGGTAAAGGCCATTCCACCGCAAATGATGAGAGCATTGACCTTGTCGAGCATGTTTTCGATGAGCTTGATCTTGTCGGACACCTTGGCACCGCCGAGGATGGCAAGGAAGGGGCGATCGGGGCTCTCGAGGACCTTTGCAAAGTACTCGAGCTCCTTCTTCATGAGGAGACCTGCGGCTTTTTTCTTGAGGTCGATGCCAACCATGCTAGCGTGAGCACGGTGTGCAGTGCCGAAGGCGTCGTTGACGTATAGATCGCCGAGTGCGGTGAGCTGCTTTTTGAAGGAGTCTACGACGTCCTTTGGGACTTTGACCTTGTCTGGACCCTTGCCCTCTTCGGCACCATGGAAGCGGAGGTTCTCGAGGAGGATGACGGTGCCATCCTTGGCGTCGTTGACGGCTTTCTCGACATCGGCACCAACGCAATCGTTGAGGAAGGTGACGGGTTTGTTGATCTTTGCAGAGAGAACGTCTGCGACGGGTCTGAGGGAGTCTTTCTCGGATCGCTTTCCGTCTGGACGTCCGAGGTGGGACATGAGCACGATGGCCTTGGGTTCTGATATCGGGGGTCAGGAGGTGATGAGCGGAGAGGTGGATGGATCATACTCCTCTCGAGGACATAGTTAATGGTGGGGATGGCGGCGACGATGCGCTGTGTGCCGATGGCTGAGAACATTGCATAGATGGGGTGGATCGGGTACTTACGGCAGGGTTCGTGATGACACGACCGTTGTGTGGATCGTCCTTCATGGGTATGTTGAAGTCGACGCGGATGAGGACGCGGCTGCCTGGGATGGCATCTGCAAACTCGGGGTCGTCGACGAAGAGCTTGTTTGCGAGGGACATGGTCGGCGATGAGGAGCAGGCGTTGGAGGATTTATTTAATACGGATCGGGATGTGCGTGGGAATGTAGCGCTTGATGGCAGACTCCAACTCACTCGGACTCGACTTTGAGAAAGAGACGGCGACGGAGGAGACGACGACAGAAGAACAAACAGCGACGACGACCGAACAGGAGAAGAAGAAGCCATATGTCAACCCAGAGCGCGTCAAGACGGGCGGGCCTCAGCGGGTCTGTGCAGTCCTGTCGTCATTGACGCGTGCTCGGCTGACGACTGGACGCAGGAGAAGCCCTCTGAGGAGGAACTCGCTGAGCGTATGCAGCGCATCAAGGAACAGAATGAAAAGATAAAGCAACGGCGTTTGGTAAGTACACGACACGATGTGTGGCGACAGTCCGACTGAAGTGGCGCTAGGACGTGAAAGCGGACGAGGAGGCGTTTAAGGAGGTACAAGAAGCGGATCGCGCCAAGCAGACGCAGGTGCGCAAAGTGCAAGAGGGCATCGACCGTACGCGTGAACAGAACGCGCGGAGAAAGATGGACAAGATGGGGGCACGTGAATGGGACTCGGGCAAGCCGACGGGGGAAGGCGTGCAGGATGACGCGGCGAAGCAGGAAGGGAAACCAGGACGGGGTGGTGCGCGTGGTGGACCGCGAGGACGTGGTCGTGGACGAGGTCGTCGCGGGGTAGCGCCTCCTCCAAAGACGACGGCGACGGCGACAGCGACGGCAACGACGACGAGCGAGAGTTGATGTACATGTATGACTAAGCGGACGCAACTCTAGTACTTGCGAGGATGGGACGAGGCGTTCTCCTCACCGCCAATCTACCGCAGCTGCAGAACCTGATCAAACGCGATCCGGCAGCGTACAAGGAAGAGTTTCTGCAGCAGTACAACCACTACAACTCCATCAGACAGCTCTTCGCCATCAGCCCCGACGACAACGCGGAGCACTTTAGAGAACTCGTCACGTTCATCGCACAGGTCGCCGTCTGCTATCCAAAAGAAACAGCAGACTTTGCGTCCCATCTCTCGAGCCTCGTCCTCGAACACTATGGCGCACTCAGCCCAGACACCCGCAAGTCACTCTTGCACAACCTCGTCATCCTCCGCAACAAAAATGTGATCTCCTCCATCGAGTGAGTTTTCTTGCCTTGCATCTCCGTGCCATCCCTAACCATCTGTCCAGTCTCCTCAAGACCCTCTTCCCCCTCCTTCCCCGTACCACCTCCTCGTCCCTCCGTGCCTTTATCCGAAAAACTATCCTCTCTGATATCC
This sequence comes from Boletus aff. mottiae, assembly GCA_038093895.1. Lineage (NCBI taxonomy): Eukaryota > Fungi > Basidiomycota > Agaricomycetes > Boletales > Boletaceae > Boletus > Boletus aff. mottiae. The sequence goes on from JBBPTD010000110.1 coordinate 51,943, forward strand.
GCACTGCCAATCTCCGCACCAAGAACCACAAACTCAATCGCGCCGTGCAGGCCATGCTCTTTACCATGGTCGAACGCGGCATGGACGCAGACGTCCTCGGCGACAAGGGAAAGCTTCGCACCCCAGCCAACGGCGAGGACGCCATGTGGGCCGTCATTCTGACAAAGCAACTCTGGCAAAAGCAGACGTGGTCTGACGCCAAGTCCGTGTCCATCGTCGCCCTCGGGTGTTTCCATCCCGTCATCAAAGTACAGAGCGCGTCCCTTCACTTTTTCCTCGGCAGTGACGACGACAAGGAGGACAGTGACGATGAACCAGACCAGGCGAGCATCATTTCACCCCCGTCTCTTCGTCTTCTCACTTGCCGCAGGAAGTGGATATCAAGGCACTCCACCACCGTCGCGAGATCAACAAAAAGACACGCAGTGCCGACAAAAAACTCCAAAAGCAACTCAACGCCGCCAAAAAGGCATGTCCACAAACTATGCTCCTCTTTCCCCACTCACATACATGTCCATAGCAAAAGTACAAGCCCTCCGAGTCCTCTACTCCCAACTTTCCTGCCCTCCAACTCCTCAACGACCCACAGTCCTTTGCTGAAAAACTCTACGACAACCTCAGCCGCTATGACAAGCGTTTTTCTCTCGACCACAAGATCCTTGTCATGCAGCTCCTCTCTCGCGTCATGGGCTCTCACAAGCTCTCTGTTCTCCCTTTCTATACCTACATCCTCAAATACCTCATGTACCATCAACTCCGCGTACCCGCCATCCTCGTCGCGCTCGCACAAAGCGTGCACGACCTCACCCCGCCAGACGCGCTCACCCCCGTCGTCAAGAAACTCGCCGCAGAGTTTGTTCATCCCGGTGTCGGGAGCGAAGTCATCGCTGCAGGGATTAATGCCATCCGAGAAGTGTGTCGGCGGCAGCCATGGGCCATGGAAGAAGATCTCCTCGGCGACTTGGTCGCGTACAGGAAGAGCAGGGACAAGGCTGTCACCGCCGCTGCGCGAGGCCTCTTGCAGCTCTATCGAGAGGTCAACCCGGGCATGTTGAAACGACGGGAGAGGGTGGGGTTCTCTTTGTTTGCCTTCTCGGGGTATGTATGCTCATGTGGTGGGGTTTCTAGGGCAAGGACGCAAGTATTGGGATGAGCCAAGGCCGACAACCCTTGCCGTTTGGACACTCGGTGGATGCAGCCGTCGACATCGAGGGACTCTCTGTACGTGTACTCGCCCGTTCTCACCCATGTTCAGTATGCGACGGCCTTTTTACAGCTACTAGAAGATCACTTGAAGAAACTCCGAGAGGAGGAGACGGGCGAGATGGAAGAGGACGATGAGGCAGGTTGGGAAAACTGGGACGTCGAGACAGACGCATCGGAATCGGACTCTGAGGGCTGGAACGACGTCAGCTCCGACGGCGAAGATCTCGAGGTATCAGATAGCGAGGACGAAAAGGAGGCGGTCTCGGCTCAGGCCAAAGACAAGGCAAAGGAGATGGACGAGGCAGACAAGGATACCGAGGCGCAGGACAACCGGACATCAACGTTGGCTACGACCAAGGTGAAAAGTCGCTCTTTGAGTTGTCATCGGGGCCGGCACTGAAACCTGTAACAGATTTTGACGCCTGCCGATTTCGCGTTGCTCAACGATCTCCGTATCAAAGCCGCGGAAAGGGTGGTCGAAAACTGCGGTGGCTCCAAGGCCAAACGAAAACTTGCCGCCCTCGAAGCATCCAAGAAGGCCGCCGCTGGTGATGGTTCGGCGGACGCGTTCATATCCGAAAACGACATCCTCGGCCCTCGCAAAAAGGCCAAGGCAGACTATGCAGAGCGTATTGCATCCATCGAAAAGGGCCGCGAGGGTCGTGAAAAGTACGGTTCGCTCAAGGGAAAGAAGAAGAAGGAGACGCCGAGTAGTTCGACGAATAGAGAAAAGACGAGGAACAAGCCAATCATGATGATACTCCAAAGCGGGGCCGTCAGGGGGAAAAAGAAGGCATCACTGAGGGAGAAGCAGCGAAAGCTGAGGGCACACATCGATCGATCGAAAAAAGCACATCATTGATGCTGCATAAACCTACACGTTTGTACTTTAGGTCAGGCACTAGAGGTGT
>JBBPTD010000111.1:0-53843 GCA_038093895.1 Boletus aff. mottiae
AGACCTCAATAAGGAGCTGTATATGGTTCAACCTGAGGGTTTCATTCAAAAAGGCCAGGAGAAAAAGGTCTGTTGACTTAGGAAGGCTATTTATGGCTTAAAACAAGCTGCGCTCCAATGGAACAAGCAGCTCCACAAATCCCTCCTTGAACTTGGATTCAAGAGATGCTATTCAGATTCAGGGGTTTATGTCAAGTTTATTGGTGATAAACTGATTATTCTTGTCTTTTATGTTGATAACACTCTTTTTATGGGTAATGATAGATCACTTGTCCTCAAGCACAAGAAACTATTCATGGATCATTGGAAATCAAGAGATCTTGGTGAAGCCAAAGAATACCTTGGAATGAGGATATCCAGAGATCACAAGAAACGCACTCTGAGGCTTGATCAATGCTCCTATGCTATAAAGGTAGTTGAGCACTTTGGTCAAACTGACTGCAAACCAGTCGCTACTCCTCTTCCTTCTGAATATACTCCAAAGCCCAATGAAGGAGAATCAAACCCAACTCTTCAGAGTTGTTATCAATTGGTCATAGGATCATTGCTTTACATCATGCTTGGCACAAGACCTGATCTCACCTATTCAGTGATCAAGATGTCGCAGTTCTCTGCAAATCCCTCTGAGAAACACTTGCAGAAGGTGCTCTATATAGTGTGCTATCTCATACATACTACCAAGTTGTGCTTGACCTATGCTGCAGATGGACCAGTCAATGGTTTTGTCACTTACTCTGACACTGATTGGGCTGGAGACATAGAGACCTCATGATCTACTACAGGATATTCCATCTTCCTTGCAAATAGGATTGTGTCATGGCTTTCCAAACAACAGAAGAGAGTTTGATTTTCATCCACTGAAGCAGAATACTGTGGAATGACAGAATGTTGCAGACAGATCCAATGGATTCACAATCTGTTTGAGGAACTCTCTTTTCCTCTTTCCACTATTTCTCTATGTGTTAATAACCAGGAAGCTATGTTTCTTGCTTTGAATCCAGCTCAAGAAGGATGAACTAAACATGTTTGAATCCCTAAACACTATATTTGGGAGGCTGTTGAAAAAGGTGAAGTTGAACTATTCTATGTTTCTTCCCAACAACAGTTTGCAGATATCTTTACCAAGAATCTTGGAAAGATAGCCTTCAAGTGTGGATGAAAGAGTTTGACTTTATCCTCATATTCATGATGACTTATGTTTCTAGTGAGGAGGAGTGTTGAGATCTGGGTATTCACTTTCTGCTCTTCTATTCCATAACCCAGATTCTAGACCTGATTACATCAATGGTCCAGACCTTTGGACAATAGGTCTGAGTACACTATCACATATTACTCATCATACGACATCATAGATAACTACCATTAATGCTATTGGCTATAGATAGGACTCTTATTATTTGTGATACGATATGACTCATTCCTATCTCTTATCTTTACCTACCCTAGAGTAGAGATATACAGATATCAACAATACCTGAATACTATATAGAGGAGAGCTCACTCTGTATCGCTCTCCTCAGTTCTTATACTCTCTCTTATACAAGCATCTCCTCTTTGCTTCTATAAACACCTCCACTCCTCAAGCTAGCAACCTCTATCCTCAGACCTAGTGAATACCTCCCACTAGGCATATACCTTCCTCTTATCACTTGCATTACGCTTGTGGCACCTATTGTTCTCACAGTAGAGACAAATGGAGTACCATGCACTTCGTTAGACATGCACTAGAAACTTGGACAGCCTGCCATGTAAATCACCTAATGTTTTCGGATGACCCCACCCCAGGCCCAGGGTGTTTGTCCAATAATAATAATGCTGCATACTGTGTATCGGGCCCATCTGGGGACCATGGGGACTTTCCCAAGAGAGTCAGTCAGGCCCATCTGGAGACCATGGGGAAATCTCCAAGAGAGTAGGTTGGGCCTGTCTAGAGGCAATGGAAACTGTTACAAATGCCCCTATTTTTCCCCTATTTTTCCTCATTTTTCCAGACACTCATTCACTCACAATTCACCGAATACTCCAATAGCCCCTATGTTCACTTCACTCGCTTACTTTCCCACAAAACCCAACATTCTCCCACAATATTGATCTTGCAGTGACGTGCTCTAGATTAACATGAGATGCACCTCATGCACATCTCATGCTCCCTATCCAACACATGCACAGGTATGCTTATCCTCCAATAAACATGTAACTCATGTTGCCTCATATTCCCCAGTCTCAGACCTAGTAATACAAGTATAGTATCTGTAGATAAGCACTGCATGGTCTGTGCACATGTACTAGTAGTATAAATACTATAGCCAAGTAGTACAAGACTCTCCAGTCTTGTTCTCTTGGAGTTTTCCCAGAACATCCTCACTAGTACTCTTGCAACTACAAACACTAGACCCTTAGGTGGGTTCTGGTCGTTTTATTAGAACAAGACTATACTAACTGCCGCAGTCTAGCTAACTGCTCCGGGACCCCCATCACCACTTTATCACCACCCATCTAGATTGTAAGAACCAAGTAGGTTATTGATAGGCCGCTCATGCTACACACCATTGACCCTGCACTCTGGTAGTGCCCTACTATTGGATCTCCAATATCTATGTGTACGCAGTCAAAGGAAGGACAGGCCTCCCCCCACCAGCATCTCCGCCCTCAGGTCCCATTACAGGACCATCCACCAATGTCACTTTCCCAGACATCTTCAGGCTAGTCCCAGAGATAGCAGTCAGCTCGGGATCATACGACCCAACAAGTACAACCCCTCAGACTACAAGGCACAGATAGGAAGGGCCAAGAACCACCTACAGGTACTGATCAACTAGTTACTAGTTGAGTACAGATTAGGACTGATGAGTCCATGTATAGGAATGGGATGAGTTACCCGACTATGATAGCAGCCTAGACCAAGGCTATAGGACACTGGTCAACATGACCACTCTAGCACCAGAGGACACCCCCAACACTTGCTACTGGGCCTTGACTATCAACACTGCCAACTTACTGGGTCAGTTAGCACGGAGTAATGCAGTAAACACCGAACACCATCTAACCCCGACACTTGCAGATCGGGAGATCATATGTCCACCACTCGGATCTCCAACATACAATCCTAGTACCCCCTTACAGGCACCATCTGAGTTACTGGAATCCATAGATTGGGAACCAATCCGCCTCACCCTCACCTGCCAATCTGCCCATCATTTCCAACCTCACTAAAACAGCTCTTACATTTCGCATAGAGAGTGTGAAACAGAAAGAATCCATAGAGCTATACATGAAGGGATACAGCTGGGTATCAACCAGTCTAGAGATCTTGGAAGGATTGAGATCATCAGACAACAGGTACAACAGGCCACAGATCGTATCAGGAGACGAATATGGATTAGAGAAAGACATCCTACCCCTATTCCTTGTACTCCTGACCTACCTCGCTGGTACCACATTCCTGACAGTACTACTGGTTATTGCCCTAGTACACTCTGACCCCACTCATCTCTTAGGATGCCTCATCGTTACAATCCATATTGACCACATTCATTTCCTTTTCACAATAAACGAGACTCCTGAAAACATCATACCATGCACCGCGAACCCTGAGCCTAGAAATCAGGAACAAGTAAGACATCTTGAAAGAGTGAACTGAGGAAGGAACTTCACATAGAGAAGAAGAACTCTTCATCTCCAGTTCATCAATCAGCAATGTGTTCGTGCTGCTCAAGAAGCTGCATTAGCTGAACAGGAAGCCACCGCTGAAGTAGGAGAACCATTACCACCAGTACCTAGGTTCATCCCACTCAGGATCCCTACACCAGCAGCCACTCATGCTGAACTAGTAGACGAGTTACAAGCAGGAGAATCTGTTCTCACCAATCACTCAGACTCCACCCCTGAATCAGAAGAAAACTTTAATTACCCTGCTTAATCCAATATGTCTGCAATCACCGATCTATTTGCTGAGTTACGAACCACTCTTGCTCATACTAGTATGTCTTCCACACAAGATAGATGGGACTCAATCATCAATATGCTCTCCACAACACTTACTGCTTGTGATAGTCATGGTATTGACACTATTTGCCTCAAAGCGAAAGTCACTACCCTTGAACAAGAAAACAATGATCTTAGAGATCAACCAACTGATCTAGAAGCCACCAACACTAGGGCCGCTACCAGATCTACCAGTACTAGAAGAGGATATACGCAGAAGGTCGAAATCTTCGCAGATCCAGGAGACTATGATGGAAGCCATGCCAAGTTTGATGAATGGTGGGCTAAAATACAAGCATGGCTACACCTGAACACTACAGCCATACCACCCGGATCCTACACTGCTGTCCAAGCAGTCCTATCCCAACTCAAAGGACCTACTGCAGGAAAGTTTGCTGAAACCTGACTGGCTCAAGGACTTATTTACCTATGGTGTAACCTTGAAGAGGAACTACCTAAGTTCTTCAGACATGCTAATCAGAAAGACTGGGCTCTTATGGAATTGAATAAATTCCATCAAGGAGACCTTAAGACCAGACCTTTTATCACTAAGTTCGAGTCACTATACAATATGGCTGGAGTTGATGGAGCACACGCTTGTGCCATACTCGAGAAGGCTATGAGACCTTCCATTCTAGTGCAGATCACAAAAGAAAAGAAGAGACAGATGGACATTGCTCCTTATGTTGAGATAGTATCCAAGATCAGATCTCTCCAGGAATCTATTGGACTTATTCTTGGCCGATCAGAAAAGAAGTCATGATATGGTGACCCAATGAACATTGGCCTCATCGATGAAGAAGATGATGACCATTTAGACCTAAATTTTACCAGATCTCATAAACCCAAATGATCCCCAGGAGGATCATCAGGATTGTCAGGGTCCACTTGCTTCAACTGTGGAGGCAATGGACACTTCACTAAAGATTGCAAGAAACCCTCCTCATACTGTGGACATTGTAATTGGTCCAGAGGACAACACAAACCAATATGTAGTAAAGGAAGAGCTATTTGTACTATGACAGCCGAACCAGCTGAATCATGGGACCAGATCCAAGAATCCTTACCACATGCTTGTCAAGGGATGACTTTTGATGAAGTTCGAGCACTTTTCCAGTCACATGACAAGGGAAAAGCAAAAGCAGTTTAAATGAACTGGGCAAACAAACTGCTAAAACTCAAGATACATGCTCTAGTACCATGAAAGAGTCACTACTCAGTCAATCCAAGTGAAATAAACCTCAAAATAGCACTGAACTTGGCACCGAGCACATGTGCTTGGCCCCCTTATGGTCTGCTCGGTGTGATTCTCTACCACTTTCCCTAGAAAACCCAGAAAACATCCTTTTGATGCTACAAAAATCAATAACTTGCAGAACAGTTCGTTTTCCACTCAACCAAACTCTCCACATCATACCGAGCACAGCACAGCCACTGCTCGGCATGACACTGAACTACAAAAGACAAACAAGCTTCCAGAAGTTGTTGAAGTAAACTCATTACACACAAATCCATCTACCATTGGACAGAAGCACATTAACATTCAACAAATGTACTCTTTCTTGTCTGATGAAGACATAAAAGAAATGCTTTCTACACCTGAGATTGCTAAGATCCAAGGCAACCCTGCCAAGGAACTTATTCTACCCATTTCCATTAATCTGAATGCTAGACATTCAATTAACACTCTTGCTTTGTTAGACTCAGGAGCTAACACAACCTTTATTGACAAAAATTGGGCTAATAACAATCATATTCCCCTCAAACCCCTGGATTGCCCAATCCCGGTACTTAATGTTGATGGAACACATAATGCTGCTGGAAGCCTAACACATTATGCTGAGCTTATGATTAACTATCTCAGTCATCAAGAAAGAACAATTGCCAAAGTAACCAACTTAGGGAAACATCAAATGATTCTTGGTTACATATGGCTTAAACATTATAACCCAGAAATCGATTGGGAAACAGGAACCGTCCATATGACGCAGTGCCCTGACTCTTGCCATAACAAATATAGAAGCTCTTTCCTAAGAACCATTGAAAAAGAAGAGTGCAATCAACTTGTGCAGATTAATGCTGCCAAGTCAGATCTAAAGTCCAAAATAGATCCCACAGCTGCAGATCTAGTACCTAAAGAATATCACAAATATCTTCACATCTTTGCAAAGAAAGAATCTGAGCAAATGCCAATAAGAAAACATTGGGATCATGCTATTGATCTTAAGGAATCTTTCATTCCTAAGAAAGGATGATTAATACCTCTATCTCCCATGGAACAGCAGGAAGTTAGTGACTTTATAGATGATCAACTTCATAAGGGCTACATTAGACCCTCCAAATCACCTCAAACTTCTCCTGTCTTCTTTGTCCCAAAGAAGGATGGAAAGAAACGAATGGTTCAAGATTACCAATATCTTAATGAACATACAATCAATAACAACTATCCATTACCACTCATCTCCCAGCTTGTTGACAAGCTTAAAGGAGCTAAACTATTCACGAAAATGGATCTTCACTGGGGATATAATAATGTATGCATCAAAGAAGGAGACGAATGGAAAGCAGCCTTCATTTGTCATTGAGGAGCCTTTGAATCACTAGTTATGTTCTTTGGCCTATGCAACTCCCCTGCTACCTTTCAAACAATGATGCACGACATATTCTCAGACATAGATAATGTCTGTGTCATCTACATTGATGATCCTATGATCTTCACAAAAACAGATAATCAAAAAGAACATGATCGAATCATACTTGAAGTACTACATCGACTAGAAGAAAATGATCTCTTTATTAAACCAGAGAAATGTTCCTTCTGAGTCAAAGAAGTTGAATTTCTTGGGATGACAATTACCCCTGACAGAATTTGCATGGATGAAGACAAGGTCAAAGCAGTTCTTGAATGGCCCACACCAACCACTGTTAGACAAGTTCATAGTTTTCTTGGTCTAGCCAATTTTTATTGATGATTCATTGAAGATTATGTACAAGTAGCTTGCCCTCTCAATGACTTAACCAAGAAAGACACTCCATTCAAATGGACTGACTCACAACAAATTGCATTTGACATACTTAAACAGAAATTTACCACTGCACCTATTTTAGCATTGCCCAATAATGATAAAACATTCCATTTGGAATCTGATGCCTCAGACTTTGCCACAGGAGCAGTGCTCTCAATTGCAATAGATGACAAATGGCATCCAGTCACTTATTCCTCCCACTCTATGTCACCAGAAGAATGCAACTATCCAATCGCAGATAAAGAAATGCTAAGTGTCATCAGAGCCTTAGAACTCTGGCACCACTATCTAAAAGGCACTCAATTTGAATTCAAAATATGGAATGACCATCAGAACCTTCAATGGTTCATGGTCTGACAAGATCTAAATCAAAGACAAGCCCGATGGGCTCAATATCTATCTTGATTCAACTTCAAATGGTTACATAAAGCAGGTACCTCTATGGGAAAAGCAGACACTCTTGCTCGACGAGAAGATCACGCTATAGAAAAGAGGATGACAATAAAGAAATATTGGTCATACCACTGGAACAAATTTGAACTGCTGTGCGCCTAACAACTGATGCTGACACCATTCATGATCGGATCAAAGATGCTACCTTTAGACTAAAAGAAACTGATGTCACAAAATTATGCAAGGAAAATCAAGTCTGTATGGAGTAAGAAGATTTGCTAGCAGACAAAAACAACAAGATCTTTGTACCCAATGTTGATGATCTTCACATGGAAGTACTATATCTACATCATGATACTCCACTTGCAGGACATCCTGGAACTGAAAAGACATTAGAGTTGATTCAAAGAAGTTACACTTGGCCTGGCCTAAGCACATTAGTCAAGGACTATGTCTCGTGCTGTGATCACTGCGCCAGATTCAAAGGACAAAACATCACACCTGCAGGAAAATTACAACCCCTGCCTATACCAGAGGGACCATGGCAAGATCTCTCAGTAGATTTCACTACCGATCTTCCCCTTTGCAACAGATTCGACTTAATCCTAGTGGTTGTCGATCGATTCTCCAAAGAAGTCGAATTCATCCCTTGCAGTAAAGCCATATCAGGCTTGGAAACCACCAAGCTATATATGACCCATATATGGAAACAGCATGGATTACCAAAAACAATCATATCTGATTGAGGACCACAGTTTGCTTCAGAGGTGATGTCAGACTTGTGTAAACATTTAGGAATCCAACCTAAACTATCCACCGCATTTCATCCATAGACCGATGGACAGACAGAATGAATGAATAGAGATTTTCAACAATACCTTCGTCTCTTTACTTCTGAAAAGCAGGACGAATGGGCTGATTGGTTGCCACTTGCACAGTTTTCCTACAACTCACAATGACAAGCTTCTACACAGAAGACTCCCTTCTCTATTACTCGCACATATGAACCACACATTGGATTTGAGCAACATACTACTAAAGCACCTGCTGCTGAGCAGTTTGTTACAGATATTGCTCAAGCTATTGATCAAACCAGGGCTAACCTTGCTGCTGCCCAAAAACATATGAAAGCACAAGCAGATAAGCATAGATCTGCTGTACCTAGCTATTTCATATTGGATAAAGTCTGGTTATCAACCGAACATTTGAAATTGACATGTGCTTCCAGGAAACTATCAGAAAAATGGCTTGGACCCTATGAGATCACAGATCTAATCGGGCCTAATGCAGTCAAGCTACGCTTGCCAAACACTATGAGAATTCACCTGGTTGTGAATATTTCTCATGTCAAACCCTACAAAGAATGCCTTATGGTCAACCTATGTTCCACCCTGGACCAGTAGAGGTCACAGAGGAATGAGATGTTGAGTTTAAAGTCAACTACATTGCCAACTTAAGATGGAAAGGTCACCGCCTTGAATTCCTCATCCATTGGCAAGGATATTCTGATGAAGATCACACATGGGAACCTGAATCTAATCTGTCAAATGCCAAGACAGCTATTAAAGAATTTCATAATGCTCACCCAAATGCACCTTGATGGCTCCAGATGACATCATTTGAATTCTTTAACTTATTCAAGCATTGTGGCAAACCCATTCCTAAAGTACCAGAAAATCGTCTTCCATTTGATTGACTTGATGTTGATTAAACCCCTGGGGTGTGTCAGGGTTAACAACACATATATCCATACTTCTGGTTGAGCCTTGCTCCCACAATGTTGTCATTTGCTGCCTGCCTTGCTCTCTTCTATTGTGCCCTTACCTATGTCCATCCACATCATCTTAAATGGGTTATCAATATGCCTGGCTTGTTGCCTCGCTGTTACAATTCACCTCGGCAACACCCGGTTGCGCCACTCTTTTCTTTTCTCTACGCCTTCCTCTGACCACCCTGTCACTGGAAACCCTGTCCCTCACCCCCTTGTCCTTGTCCTCATCTCTTTCCTTGCATCGTCCCCATAGATCTCCTTAGACTCCCTATGGACTTGTACGTCACCCTTCCCTTGTCTGTGCCTTGTTCTTCTCTCGGACCTTGTACCCATATCTCGGATCTCTTTGTCTTCTCGCCTCGTACTCTCTTATCTCGGACCCTATACCATTATCTTGGTTCCTCATTTCTTCCCTTCTCTTTGATCCCCGTGTCTTCGTCTTCTCTCGGACCTTGTACCCATATCTCGGATCTCTTTGTCTTCTCGCCTCATGTTCTCCTATCTCAAACTCTATACCATTATCTTGGTTCCTTAGATCTCCTCGGACTTCCTCGTATCTCCTTGTCTCTGTCTTTGTTCCCTTTTCTATCTTGGTCCGTGCGCAGCCACGCACAGTATATAAACTCTCACCTATGTACCTTGTACGGTATCTTGGTCTACCTTCGGGTGGACACCATAACACTCTTGTATCAACATCCTTGCCTCCCCATGTCGTCCACCTTAGCAGGCCAGCAACCTTGATCAGCTCCCCTCTGTGACTGTGCGTCCCTTCGATCCCTGAGGAATCATGCCCTCTACCTTCGCCCCTGAACGCGTGGCCAAACCTGCTGGCTAAGGTTCCACTTCTGAGTTCTACCGGTCGTCACCGCTACAGTAGGACCAGTCATAACACTCACCGACCCACATGCTTCAGTGACCCTGCAGAAATCCGTGAATATTATAGGAACAATCCTGACATCATTCATTATCTGGATGACTATATTGATGCTGCTGGTGATCCAACCATCAATTGGACTGGCACTCCCGGCCCTTCTTGGGATCATGGTTTCCCTGACCACTGGAATATGGTCTATGAAAATAACAGTGAGGTCTTCACTATGCACAATACTCACTCTTTATGGGGATCAGAGGAGGACTCTGTTCCTAATCTCAATACTCCCCCAGCCTCTGATGCTTGGGGTGATGCTGATTTTGTGCAGGACTTCTCTGCTGACTTTGACGAAACCGGCTGACCATATGGTGCTTGGTCTTGGGACAATCCACGTCCCTTCACATTCTTTTGGCCACCTACTCTCCTGGCTGATGCTAAACAGCAGTGGACCTTGTGTACCTGGCATGCTGTGATGAAGTGGCCGTTTGATGAGTCCTTGATTAATCAGGACGCTTGATCATAGGAGGGGGGTAGTGTTACAAACACCCCTATTTTTCCCCTATTTTTCCTTATTTTTCCAGACACTCATTCACTCACAATTCACCAAATACTCCAATAGCTCCTATGTTCACTCACTCACTTACTTTCCCACAAAACCCAACATTCTCCCATGATATTGATCTTGCAGTGACACGCTCTAGATTAACATGAGATGCACCTCATGCACACCTTATGCTCCCTATCCAACACATGGCTGCACAGGTATGCTTATCCTCCAATAAACATGTAACTCATGTTGCCTTATGTTCCCCAGTCTCAGACCTAGTAATACAAGTATAGTATCTGTAGATAAGCACTGCATGGTCTGTGCACATGTACTAGTAGTATAAATACTATAGCCAAGTAGTACAAGACTCTCCAGTCTTGTTCTCTTGGAGTTTTCCCAGAACATCCTCACTAGTACTCTTGCAACTACAAACACTAGACCCTTAGGTGGGTTCTGGTCATTTCAGAAACATCTCTGAGACAGTCAGTAGGGCCTGTCTGGGGATCATAGAGACATATCCGAGAGAGTCAGTCAGGCCCTTCTGGAACCATGGGAACATTCCCGAGAAAGTCAGTCAGGCCCATCTGGGGACCATGGAGAAATCTCCAGGAGAGTAGGTTGGGCCTGTCTAGAGGCAATGGAAACATCTCTGAGACAGTCAGTCGGGCCCATCTGGGGACCATGGAGAAATCTCTAAGAGAGTAGGTCAGGCCCATCTAGAGGTAATGGAAACATCTCCAAGACAGTCAGTCAGGCCTGTCTGGGGACCATGGGAACATTTCCAAGAAAGTCAGTTGGGCCCATCTACCATGCAGAAATCTCTGAGAGAGTAGGTTGGGCCCATCTAGAGGCAAGGGAAATATCTCCGAGACAGTAGGTCAGGCCTGTCTGGGGACCATAGGATATATCTCTGAGAGAGTAGATCAGGCCCCTCTGGGGACTGGGGGACATTTCCAAGAGAGTCAGTTGGGCCCATCTGGAAACGATGGAAAAATCACTAAAACAGTAGGTCGGAATCTCTGAGAAAGTGGGTGCGGCTTTTGGGCTTGTCTGCACCTGCCAAGCTGATTTGTGTCAGCCCATAGCATTGGCAACATTGTATATTAGCTGGTCACACTTGCATTCTATGGTAATTACAAGTATATAATGTCTACCTAATGTGAAAACACACAGAAGGTGAAATCAGGAGATTCTAGCTTTCAGGCTTGTCTGTGCCTGCCGAGCCGATTTGTGTCAGCCCATAGCATTGGTGACATTGTATATTCACTGGTCACACTTGCATTCAGTAGTAATTACAAGTACACAATGTCCACCATACATAGACACACACAGGAGGTGAAATATGGAGATTCTGGCTTTCAGGCTTGTCTCTGCCTGCCAAGCTGCTTTGGCTGACTCGTACAGTCAGTGGTATTGTATATTAGCTGGTAACACTGCCATTCAACAGCAATTACAAGTATATAATGTCTACCTAAGTTGAAAACACAAAGTAGGAGGTGAAAGATTGAAGTTTCAGTTGTTAGCCCAAGTTGAAGATAACTTGGGTGGAATGAAACATGACTCACGTAATGATAGACTGTGGAAATATAGATATGATAACATACCTTGCCATACCAGAATGCAAACATCCAGTGATATATAACATACTTGTGCTGGCAGAGATACTTTATATGATGCTCAAGTAGACTAGAGTCATTTTTATGGCATTTAAAGGACCTAGACAGTAAAATGGAACACACCACAGCATTGGCTTGGTAGTGTCAGCCATACGAAACAATGTAGATAAAGAGCTAATATATAAAATTTGAGTATTAGGTGTTTCTATCTTGTAATTACTGTTGAATGCAAGGGTTACCAGTGAATATACCATGTGATTGACTGTATGAGCCAACACAAATCGGTTCAGCTGGCACAGACAAGCCTAAAAGCAAATCTCCATATCTCACCTCCTATATGTTTTCACCTTAGGTAGACCTTATGTACATGTAATTACCATTGAATCCAAGTGCTACCAGCCAATATACAATGTTACTAATGATATGGGCTGATACAAATCGGCTCGGCAGGCACAGACACACCCAAAAGCCAGAATCTCCTTATTTCACCTCCTATGTGTTTCTATGTATGGTAGATATTGTGTACTTGTAATTACAATAGAATGCAAGTGTGACCAGGAAATATACAATGTCACCGATGCTATGGGCCGATACAAATTGGCTCGGCAGGCACAGACAAGCCCAAAAGCTGGAATCTCCTTATGTCACCTCCTGTGTGTTTTCACCTTAGGTAGACCTTATATACTTGTAATTACCATTGAATGCAAGTGTTACTGGCGAATATACACTGTCACTGATGCTATGGGCCGACACAAATTGGCTCGGCAGGCACAGACAAGCCCAAAAGCTGGAATCTCCATATTTCATCTCCTGGTGTTTTCACCTTCAGTAGACATTATATTCTTGATGCAAGTATTACCAGCAAATATACAATGTCACTGATGCTATGGGCTGACACATATCGGCTTGGCAGGCACAGACAAGCCTGAAAGCTGCACCCACTTTCCACCACCCTAGACAGGCCTGATCCACTTTCTCAGAGATGTATACCTGGCCCCCAGAAGGGTCCATCCCACTCTCTTGGAGATGTTACCCACCACCCTAGACAGGCCTGATCCACTTTCTCAGAGATATATACCTGGCCCCCAGAAGGGCCCATCCCACGATATTCTCCACCATTCTTAGAAGGGCCTGTCCCACTCCCTTGGAGATATTCCCATGGCTCCTAGACAGGCCCGACCTACTCTCTCAGAGATGTGCACATGGCCCTAAGAAGGGCCCGGTGTACTCTCTCGGAGATATTCCCATGGCTTAGATGGGCTCAACCTACTCTTTCAGAGATGTGCACATGGCCCTAAGAAGGGCCTGGTGTACTCTCTCGGAGATATTCCCATGGCTTAGATGGGCTCAACCTACTCTTTCGGAGATGTGCACATGGCCCTAAGAAGGGCCCAGTGTACTATTTCAGAGATATCCCCATGGCTGAGATGGGCCCGACCTACTCTCTCAGAGATGTGCTCGTGGCCCTAAGAAGGGCCCAGTGTACTCTCTCAGAGATATCCCCATGGCTACTAGATAGGCCTGACCTACTCTCTTGGAGATGTATACATGTTCCCAAGATGGGCCTGGTGTACTCTCTTGGAGATCTCCCCATGGCTTCTAGTAAATGGGCCCAACCTACTCTCTCGGAGATGTACTCATGTCCATTCTTTAACAGGCCCGCCATGGGGTCACCTGAAAACATTGGTCTATTTGCAAGGCAGCTGTCTGAAAAGCTCTGTACTGTACATCTCCACTACATTATGTGGCTTGTGAGGATGGCCATGAGGGATGAGATCAATTGCATCCTTGCAGATTGAAATTGTGTTCTCTAGATTGCTCAGTTCCCCAAGGTGTTTGAAACAAGTGACAAAGAATGTGCTGAGGTTGTTGAGACAGCCAGGCTTGTGAGGATGGCCATGAGGGGTCAGCTCAACAGCATCCTTCAAGGCCGAAATGGCCTTCTCCAGATCACTCAGCTCCCTGAAGCACTTGAAACAAATGACAAAGGAGGTGGAGAGGTTGTTGAGACACTTGGGCTTGTTAGTATGACCTTGAGGGGTGAGATCAACTGCATTCTTGATGATTGAAATTGTGTTCTCTAGGTCACTCATCTCCCTGAGGCACTTGAAATGAGCAACAAAGGAGGTTATCAAGACAGCTGAGCTTGTCAGAATGACCTTGAGGGGTGAGAATAACTACATCCTTGAGAATCAAAATTGCGTTCTCTAGATCATTCAGCTCCCTGAGGTGCTCGAAACGAGTGACAAAGGATGTGCCGAGGTTGTTGAGATGGATGGGCTTGTCAGGATGGGCTTGAGGGGTAAGATGAACTATATCCTTGAAGATCAAAATTGAGTTCTCTAGATCGCTCAGCTCCCTGGGGCACATGAAACGAGTGGCGAAGGAGGCAGCAAGGTTGTTGAGATACCTGGGCTCATCAGGATCACCTCAAGAGGTGATATCAACAGCATCCTTGAAGGTCGAAATGGCCATCTCTAGATCACTAAGCTCCCTGAGATGACCAAACCAATATGATAACATCTTTCCAAGATTCGCTAGTCCCACACAGTACTGGTTATCCTGAAGCAAAGTAGTCCTAACAAGTTCCTCCAGAATTGTGATTACTTGTTGTATGTTGGGTAGATCTCCAAACCATTTGAAGTGCTCTAACAACCAGACGCTTAATTCCAATGGGTCCTCTTCTGTGGAGCATGAAGCTGAAGCCTGCTCTGCTGACAACTTCCCATCCACCTGAACAGGGTCCATTCTAAGTCTGGCATGCAGTTGGAGCATGAAAGACGCCCTTCGATGTTGATGACTCTGTGGAGCTGAGCTTCATTGCCTCACACAGCAATTGCTCAGCTGGTGTCCCCTCGATTTCACCACTCTGCTGCCCAAACTGTGTGAGATGCACCACAGCCAGCTGAATTAGGTTGGACAGACAGCCAAGATGGCCAACAGGACAGGCAGCAAGTGCATTGCGATATAGATTAAGGGGAGCCTCGAGCAAGACATCCATGTCCTCAACTTGGGAGAGAATGAATTTCGCCATTGCCAGGTTTGCCTAAGCCACTGTAAGACAAGCATGGTCCAGCAGGCAAATACCAAGCACTCCATCAAATTGGTTAACAGAATGCTCCAGATTCAGTTTTCCCCTATGTTTTTGGTAATGCGAGAGTGCACTGTGGCCTTGGTTTGTTGCATCTTCTAGCTCACCGGAGAGTTCTCCTGCTGACTATGGACAAACAATGATTAACAAGAGTCAGGTTAGTACAAATTGCCCGCTTACTCTATGATGTCCAAGGTCCCTCCATGCTGATGAATCATTGCTCCTGTCATTTCATTGTTTGACGGTTATTAAAATGGAGGAACACAGGGATACAACATCTCCATCCATTAGGAAGAAGGTAAATGCTGCCATGGTGTGAATACTCATACCCTTATACAACACTTGGTACCACTCACAATCTTGTCTTGCACTATGGTCTAATGGCTGCTCCACAGTGAGTGATATCTTTCGCAACAGTTCCCCAGTGCCCAGTATGGGCTGGAATTTGAAGGTTGCATAGACCTTGAGACAAATTGTCGCTGATGGATCTGATGGCCTATGAATATTCTGTCAGGACTAACCTAGGCTAATTGTAGCAAAAAACCATTTTGATTATAATACCTTATACAAAGCCCTCCAGGCAGCCTCTGGATCCCAGATGAGTCCCACTACCTTGTTTGTGGAGTGTATTGAGTGTTCTTGCACGGAAAATATCACATTTGCCTGGAGATCTAGCTAACTAGATTGAATGTTTGTTTCCAAATTCTTGCTTCAGCGCCTTCAGCGCCTGTGGTCAAATTCTGTATGTACTACATACCTGGAATTCTGCTAGGTGGTAACCTCTCCTTACACCAGGTCATACTACTCTCAACTGAAGGTAAACAGAATCCATAAATACAAAATTCTTTGATCCAACAGCAACTACACACAGTTTTGGAAATGCAACTGCAATCCATAATCAAAAACAACAACAAATGATTGAGGTCGAAATCCTTTGTCCAGAAGTGGTATCACTACCTCCTCATTCCAACAATATAATGCTCACAAAACCTGTCCCCTACAGGTCCAGGAATAAGGCATTACAAGGTTAAAATATGCTGTTAAGGTTACAATACAGTTAGAATATACCGCTAAAAAATGGCAAGGTGGTTACAATGCTGAGGCACTCATTCACAAGGCAGTTCCAATTTGGTTCCAATCATTGAAACCAAATATGAACAAAACCCCTATTATAATGGGACCATACAAATTCCAATCCATTCCAACCACCCCAGAGGGTCTCAATTCCGATTTCCAACCACCCTATTACTAGTTCCAACCCCCAATTTCAACCAAATCGTATTCCAACCATTTGTAGCTGGTCAGAATCCTACTCATATGCAATCCAAAGCATTGAAAGTAGTGCTAGTAGCTCATATTTTACAAAAATGCACCATATCATTAGGACAAATAGATACTAATTCAGAGATGGTATGAAGATAGTATGAGTATGATAATGGCAATGGCAACCCATGGAAATACTCACAAATGAGAGGGGGAAGATTCAGCTGAAGTCATGGCAGACATTGGTATTGTTATCAGCTATGATTGTGGGCTGGAACTCGTTGTTGTCGGAATCATTGGAATTGTCATTGTAGGGCTTTCATCTCAGGGTCTTTGCTGCCGAATGAGTAGCAGGTGCCATGATGGGATTGAAGCAATGAGAACAGGGAACAGATGCATATGGAACACTGGACAGAAGGAAGAGAGTGGGTGCCACTGCCATGGCTGCCAGAAGTAAGGCCATCAGAAGAGAGTGGGTGCCACTGCTGTGGCTGCCAGAAGTCAGGCCATCAGAAGAGAGCTTGCCACCACTCAGGTTGTAGAGGGCAGGGGGGGGATACCATTGTTGGGAGGGGTGTAAGGATGACTGAGGGAGGCAGTGGTGTAGTTAGCAGAGGGAGTATACAAGTACTTGCTGAGGGTGTTGGTCAAGTTGAGGGTGTTGAAGTCAAGATGGGGAGATAAAGACAAGAGACCTGGCACTTGGGAAAGATAAGCCAATAAGGCAACAAGATATAAATGGTATATATAGGCCATGGTCGAGACACTGTAGGGAGACTGGTGGTCATTAGACATGGCAAGAACAAACAGCGGAGGAGGAGTGCTCACAAGAGCGAAGGCAAGAAAGAGGGAGAGACAATGGAAAGTGACCTATTGATAAGAAGTTAGACAGCATCAGGCCACAGCAATCGAATTACTCATGAAAGTCTAAGGAGTATGTGGAGAGTAGGATAGATGGATGGAGTAGACAAGCCGACAATTCAGAGTCAGAGGGAGTAGAGGTTGAGCCACATTGTGAATGAGTGTTAATGGCCATGGGAAGAAAAAACAACTGTGGAAGGCCTGGGCATGGGTATATAAGATGCTGAGTCATTGTTTGGCATTGTATCACATTGTAACTTTATTTGGAAGGTGCTCATTATCACATCTAAGTCTAATTCATCCCCAGGATCATATACCACAGGATCATCTACTGCATCAGTTGACTTAGGCTCATAGCCTCACTCTTATCTGAGCAGATTCTGTGTTATGACTGGTCCCACTGTAGCGGCGATGGCTGGTGGAACCAAGAAGTAGAACCTTAGCTGGCGAGAGTTGACCGAACATTCAAGGCGAGCAGGGGATGAGGGCATGATTCCTCATGGACGAAGGGGGGCATTTGATCAAAGAAAGGGATGGTTCATAGTTGCCAGCCTCCTAGGTAGATGACGCGGAGAGGCAAGGATATGAATACAAGGGTACAATGTGTCTACCGTAAGGTAGACTAGACTAGAGTACAAGATACATAGGTGAGGGCTTTATATAGTGGTCGTGGCTGCACACAGACCAAGACAAGAAAGGTAAGTAGTACAGAGACAGGGAGATACGAGAAAGTCCGAGGGGATCTGGGAAATCAAGATAGTGGTACAAGGTCTGAGATAAGAGTACATGAGGCAAGGAAGTTGAAGACACGGGGATCAGAGAGAAGGGAAGACAAGGAACCGGGATATAGGTACAAGGTCCGAGACATGAGGCAAAAAAGACGAAGGAATGGGGATCAAAGAGAAGAGAAGACAAGGAACCAGGATATGGGTACAGGGTCCGAGATGAAGAAGATGGAGACAA
Source organism: Boletus aff. mottiae (assembly GCA_038093895.1). NCBI lineage: Eukaryota > Fungi > Basidiomycota > Agaricomycetes > Boletales > Boletaceae > Boletus > Boletus aff. mottiae. Next base: position 18,387 of record JBBPTD010000111.1, read on the forward strand.
GGTGAGAGTTCAAGGAGGCAAAGAAGGAGACGATGTACATGTCCATAGGAAGTCTAGGGAGATCTATGGGAGGTGAGAATGAGGGGACAAGGGGGCAAGGACGAGGGCAAGGGCAAGGATGAGGGGTTCCAAAGACAAGGTAGTCAGAGAAAGTCTAAGGTAAAAGAAAAGATTGGTGCAACAACCAGGTGTTGCCAAGGTGAGTTGTAACATTCTGCCCCTTCTCAACCCCCTGCTGCTACTTCATACCCCCAGTACATCCAGATGCCGCTCAGAACATCAAGATGGCAGAGACACCAGAGGATCTCATCCAAGACATGCTCAGATCCAATGTCCCCTCATCATATGGTGCTCTCAATGGCAGGTCCACCTCCCCAGACACTCCCGACACCGACACAGATGGTGACGTGAATATGGCCCAAACAACACATGTCAACGTTAAGCTCAACGACTCGTGTGCTGCACACCATTCACCTAATCACCTTGGCTTGCCTCATCAAGCCGATGTAGATGGGCCTCTGCCAGCAAAAAGGGCATGCAAGCTTTCCAATGCTGATCTGGCCTCTATCGCTAATGTGAGTCAGGCCTTTGTTCTCTCATACTCACATACTGATGATTGGTCATTCCACCAAGACTGCCTCTCCCCCTCCTGCTACTGGCTCTTTCATTCAGATGAATGAAGAAGCCGCCCCCAGTCCTATCCCTGCCCCACCAACCCCAGTTGGTGCAGCTACACTGAGTGTAGCACAGCATCAGTTCTGTCTTTCCACTGTCTGCTCATTGAGAAAGATGAAAGATGCTGTGCTGTTCCTTCATCCCATTGACCCCATTGCCCTGAACATCCCTCACTACCCTACTATTGTCAAGAACCTCATGGATCTTGGGTCCATTGAGCACACGCTCATGTCTTCCAATCCTCAAAAACCCAACCCAAATCCCAATAACCCTCATTACAACAATGCTGACAAGTTCATTGTTGACATTCACCAATTGTCTTATGTTCAACGGGCCAGATCATGCCATATCCAATGTGGGCAAGCATGTCGAGTCTGTTTCAACAAGCAAATTAAGAATCTGCCACCACCACAAGTGGTATGTGAGTGTCTATGGTTTTCGTGGAATAGATACTAACTGCATGCTATTAGGTCAAACCATCCATCAAAATTGCCACTCCTCCATCTCCACCTCCTCCACTTACCAAGAAAGCTCCTGCACTGCCTGCCTCTGCACAACACACATCCACCTCAGTCCCTGTGATTCGTTGCAACAACATTGAGCAGGCATCCACACATCCAAAGAGAGAGATCCACCCTCCCCCCCCTGAAGGATCTACCATATTCTGATCCACCAAAGAAGCCGTGGAAGGCAAAGATAGTCAAGGATGATGGTACAGCAGAGCAGCTCAGGTTTTGCATCAAGCTCTTGGCAGAGTTGCAATGGAAACAACACTGGACTGTTGCTCATCCATTTTATGAGCCAGTTGGTTAGTGTTACATACTGTGCATTCCATCTTACCACTGATTGAACCACTATAGATCCAGTCAAGCTGGAGATTCCAACATACTCCAGAATCATCAAGAAGCCAATGGATCTGTCTACCATATGGAAGAAGTTGGAAAACTGTGAGTACCTGAATGCATCCAAGTTCTTCAATGATTTGAAGCTAATGATTCAAAATTGCTTCCTTTTAACCCTGCCAGCATGCCTGTCAATCAAGCAGATATCAAGTTGCAATGCCTCTTTGATGAGGAGTGGAAGAATCTCCTACTGCTACAGGAAGCGAGCGGGGAGGAAGAGGAGGAGGATGAAGACAAGTCAGAGGAAGAATGCAACCATGGGTCAATGTGCATGACACCACTTCCATACTGATGTATTGTCATACATAGGTAGGATTGCGACAATAGAGGCATAAAATCGAGCTGATGTAAGGCAACCTGCTCACACTGAAGAGGCAACCTCAAAAGGAGAAGAAAAAGAAAAAGAAGGAGTCGAAACCCACAGCCGCCTCAACCTCCAAGTCTGCTGCCTCTCATAATGCCAAAGTTGCTAATGCTGGGAATGGCACCATGAAATGGAAAGCAAAAAGCAGATTGCAGACGATGATATGCTGTTGTTTGATCAGAATAAGGACCTGAGTGAGGTGATAACGCAACTTGAAGGGCCAAAGTTGAAGAGAGTCATTCAAATCATTCATGAAGGCATCCCCAAGATTTGTGACACAAGTGGTTCTGCTCCATCAAGGATGCAACACATCCGGCTATATTGTCAGAGCATAAGATCAAGACTAAGATTGATCTTCTACCTGTAAATGTCCTCACCAAACTGTACATCTTATATAGTCAGCTAATTCTAATCAACTGGTTGTGTTCCGTCTAGAGCAAGTAGAAATGCTGTCACATCATGTAACATGAAACTGAATAATGGCATTCATGACAAACTATTACTGTGATATGAGGAGTATTAGTAAAAGATCCAAGTGTGATCACTGCTTGGTCCTCCCAGAGCGCCTTGCTAAGGTAGCGGAGGTGGGTGCATCACCACCAATGTCATCATCATTGACTACAGGGGTCTCCTTACCCTTTCCCTTAGTACACTGTGATTTTGCAGCTCCCCCCTTTGTCTTTGTCTGTGGCCAAACCTCAGGCTGGTCAAGTTTGATACCAACATCAACATTTCCAGGAACAATGGGGGCAGGGGCAGGGGCAGGGGCAGCAGTGGGAGTGACAGGAGCTGAAAGAGAAGGATTCAGAAGGTTGTTATTGATTGTTTTCAGACTGAGAGCTGCACCAGCAAGAGGTACTGATACAGAAGCCTAATCTTGTGGACCGGGACCTCCATCCATGAATGTCCACTTGAACTCAGCCTCCCAATCAAGGTCATCATTGATGTTTGCCACTAGCTTTAAGGACAACGATATTGTTTTGGAGCTATCTGGAAAGAGCGTGTCATTGAAGAACTGGAATATAGCTTTGGCCCAGGGGGTGCCAGAAAGGAGCTGCTGGCGGAAGTAGTTGTGGTATGTATAGTACAGTATGCCTGTCTTTCGCCAACTTGATAGAAGTTGGGATCTCCAAAAAGGATGAAAATCACCTTGAGGAGGATTTTGTGAGTCCATCGTGAATGCGTACATAGAAAATGTTGAAACACACCAATATAGCAGCTGCTGCAATCATCCCAGCTGTTGTAGACCGCAATTCCCAGATCTGGCCTTTTGGACACAGTCCTGGAGCATTTTGACCTAAAAGTGATGACCTCCTGAACAGCATAACTTTCAAGATCTTTTGTGTGACCTGTGAGGTATGCCAGACAAAGCTAAGACAATCACACACCTTGACAAGAGTCATAGTCTGCAAAAATGAGTCTTTGTGCATGTTCTTCAGGTTGGGAAAAAGGATGGGTGCAAATTTGGTATATTTCCCATTTGGTCCAAGTAGTAGCTCCCAACAGGTGTTTTCTTCAAACCGAGAGTACCCTCAAACGAAGATTTTGGCACTGAGACTGAAGATGTTCAGAGCACTTCCCTTCACATCAGAGACAGATTCACAGCAGCTGGTCTGGACACCACCACAGAAATTTGAATAGTAAATTTAACTAAGCAATAGTCTGATGAATGGATGCAGGAGGGGAACTTACCATGGTTCCAAAACTTTTATGAGCCATCAATCTCTGCAAATCTGTTTGAATAAATTGAAACAACTCAGTCTTCATGGCATCTTCAATTGAGAGAGAAGAAGCCCAGCATTCTGCACAGTTAATTTCAACATGCGGGTTTATCGACAAAGAGAAGATCTCTGTGTTGAGCCAAAAGCAGTGGGTCATGGAGAATTTGTGGCTGAGTGTGCACACAGCGTTGTTCTGAAGCTCAATAGTCATTTTGATTTTACTGAGGTTGGCTACCTTTTTCCTTTGTGTCTTGGCCTCTCAGGTGTCATGGATGGCGACCTGTGTCTCTAACATCTTGTACTTTCCACAGAGCATGGCCAATGTCTTCTGAGATTCAACCAGCACCTGAGCAGTATTAATACAAAATGTCAGCAGGATCAATGACAATATGGATGGGAACAGATGGCCTCAAAATCACTGCCATCCGAGTCAGAATTGTCAGAATCAATATTGTCCAGGTTGAACTTGTCATCATTGGTGGCCTGGGGCTGGGGATGATCTCAAGGAGGCATGAGCTCAGAGGAGAATAGATTGACTGGTGTAATCGATGAAGGACAGTACACCAACCACTCTCTACACACCAGATAGATTCAAGGTTAAATATGCCTGCATTGTGACAGAGACTGAATGTGACTCACTTTGACTATCCAGAGCAATCAGCATTGTATTTGACTTTACCAATGCAGAATGGTAAGTTGAATATAAAAAGACGTTGTAGTATTACGAGTGATGATTTGACTGACAATATAAACATTGTATGGATCTTGACAATTGGCATTGGAGTGGAATGGCCCTTGATACACATGTTAGGTACATTCACATCGACTGGACAACAGGTGCGTGATTATGATGGCTGTGTCCAACCCACATGAGATAGACATACAAATATTAATAAGCAACAAGACATGCAATGATATTATCTATGAGGAGTCAAACAATATATACACTATTATTATATAGTCCAATCCAAGCTGCTGGCATGGAGAAACCAGTTGCCATCTATATAGTCAATAAGGAAGAAATTACCAGTGTGTTTGAAATCTTGTACAAGAAGGGCACCACGAATAACAGACTGGAGAGAAATAAACTTGGACTGTGCTGCAGGACGAGCCTGGAGGTGGGTAAAACCAAGATCACTGTCGAGTGTATGTTTGATCCCTGTAGGGGCATCCATAGGCTGTACCAATGCAAGGTCCAAAGGGGCTTGATTGTCGTTTAGGACATAACAAAACATCAAGAGAAGGCAAGTGAATGTATGTGTACTGTTTCTGTGCCTGTCTTGGGTACAGATGAGCACACAATTGTAGTGCTGGCTTCCATGGAAGCTCAGGTTGCATTGAAGGTAGTCGGTTGCTAGTTTCCAGTCTACTGTGGACTCATAGTTGACTTTGAGATACTGGAATTCTTGTACCTGTTAAATGATGCAAATGTGTGAGATTCGAACATTTCTGTGTGATCAGATGACTGTAATCAAAGCATATCTTATCTTCACGATCCAGGGCAAACCATTTTCTGCCAAATGGAAGTGGGATCCCATGGGTATGCATAAATGTGTTGATTGTTACAACTGGTCCCACTATAGCGGTGACGGCCAGTGGAACCAAGAAGTAGAACCTTAGCCAGCAGGTCATGGTTGCTGGCCTACTAGGTAGACAGCAGAGTGGTGGTACAAGGATAGAAGTACAAGGGGCATCCACCATAAGGTAGACTAAGCTAGAGTACAAGGTACATAGGCAAGGGCTTTATATAGGGATCGTGGCTGCGCACAGACCAAGACAAGAAAGGTAAGTAGTACAGAGATGGGGAGATACGAGGAAGTCTGAGAAGATCTGAGAAACCAAGATAGTGGTACAAGGTCCAAGATAAGAGTACACGAGGCAAGGAAGACGAAGAGACGGGAATCAGAGAGAAGAGAAGACAAGGAAAGATGAGGAACCAAAGTAATGGTACAGGGTCCAAGATAAGAGAACACAAGGCAAAGAAGACGAAGAGACAGAGATCAGAGAGAAGAGAAGACAAGGGAACCTGAGATATGGGTACAGAGTCCGAGATAAGAGAACATGAGGCAAAGAAGTCGAAGAGACAGGAATCAGAGAGAAGAGAAGACAAAGAACTGGGATATGGGTACAAGGTCCGAGACAAGAGGGCACGAGGCAAAGACAAGGCGAGGATTCAGAGAAACAAAGAAGACGATGTACAAGTCCATAGGAAGTCTAAGGAGGTCTATGGGAGGCAAGGGGACGAGGGGGGGGCGAGGAGGTGAGGACGAGAGGACGAGGGGATGAGAGGATGAGGGGATGAGGGGATGAGGGGATGAGGGGACGAGGGTGAGGAGGCAAGAGGATGAGGGGGCGAGGAGGTCTAAGAAAAGAAAAGAAAAGAATGGCATCACCGGGTGGTGCTGAGGTGAGTTGTAACATTGATGAAAGTGACAAACTTCCTATGGAAGTCTTGGAAGGCCAGGTCTGAAGAGTGTTCTTGTTCTATGGTGCTGAGTGTCATCATTTTCTGTGGGGCACCAAGATAGATATGAGTAATTGTTGGAATAGAATCATTCACCACATTATATTACCGCTTACCTAATAAACTGTACAGTACCAAGTTTGTTTATCTTGCCACCACCTGTATTACTGTACATTGTCTGTTATCGCGAACAACAACTGCTGCTCCGTCCCGCATCGCTCGCACCCCGTTCCCAGCACACGACTTTTCAACAGTAATGTCTGGCACGGAATTGGGGTCTTCTTCATCATCCTCGATGTCGGTGGATGGGTCAAGGGTGGCTTTGTGTCATTGTTCATGTAGATGTTCAATATGGCTGCAGATAAGCTCACAGACGATCATTCTCTGATCCAATTTTGCCAGCTAGCAAGTGCAATCAGTATCATAGACCCCCGAAGTTCAATCTGAGTGCATTGACATACCTGTGCAGAAATATCCTTTTGGTTTGTGTGACAGAGATATGCTTGTTGGATCAGGCTGTGCTGCTTTTTATTCAGGTGCATACTGAAGTTGCGAACAGCACCCTTCTGGCAAATGTCATCAGATGCATGTATGGCTAAGTGTGCCTTTGGGAAATTCCAGTTTTTGGTTAAGCCTTCTCCTTGTAATGAAATGTATTCCTGTCAACGTAATTTAAGTCCATCAAGGATGACTCAAAAGATTGTACTCACCTTGAGAACTTGCTGGAACTCAAGCAGCTTCTCTTTCACAGTGGCTAGAGTGGTCTTTGTCTGAATATCAAGGGTGAGATACATATGGTATTGCATATAGGCCACAATTGTTTTCAGGAGCACATAGCCAACTCAGTCAGTTTCTCATGTAAGTACATTCTGTGTCATGAATAGGATCTGCTGTTAGAAGGGTCAGACAATAAAACAGAATTGAGCGATGTAAGTTCATTACCTTAGCAATGTCGAGGTACTGGTTTCCATCAGAAAAGTAGATGTTTATGACTGCCTTGAAGTGCATGAGCTGTCACCAATGTGGAAATTGGTTGTGTCTAGGGTAACAATTTGTTCTAAATGAGACACAATGAGTGTTTTGCATTGGGGTATTAGGTGAACTTACTGATCATCCACTTTCTTGGAAGAATCGCAGCTGCCGTGCTTCCAATCGTGCCTTCAATTCAGAGAATAAGTGGACTCCCCACATTCCATTGTCATCCATGTATAAGGGATCAAAACTGAGTGCTCAGTGGGGGTCAGAAAGCTTGACACACCAAAACATGTTCTGTCAACAGATGTAAAGACCATTAGTAGTATCGCTCCATTATCAAAATATTGGCTTGGACATACCTCAACAGGTCGTAAACTCTGACCTTTCAGCACTTCTTCCCCTGTGGCACAGTCTGTTTCCCACTGCTGCAAGTAGTCAATTGCATCTTGAGGGTTATGCATACAGTAGTTTGCTAGATGGTCCTGAAATTTCTCACAAGATATGAGACAGCAGGGACAGGGACAATGGGCCCATATTCCCCATATCAGTGCCATTATGCATCTAGAAACAATAACTCATATTAGATATTGTTACAATACATAACAAGCTGTACTCACTGTTCCTCGTAATCTGCCGACAGAATCAAGATAATCAGATATAGTATGTGGAGGATCTTGTCAAAGCATCCATATGTGAATCCCACTCTTGACAGTTCAGCGATCAATTCCAGGAACTTGAAGAAAGATTTATGCCAAATGACATGCTTTAAATTGGTATAAGAAAGCTTTCCGTCTTCTGCCATGTCGTCAGGAACCTGACAAACAGAGTGATCCATATCACATCAAACTGTACTGACAACCAAGCGATGTATGATGGGTAAGAAACTGACAACACGACCTCCTCCCAAGCCATCACCATTCCTGATATTCACAGGAAGGTTTGCACAACAGGTGATAACTGGGTAAGCCTTGACATTGCCCAAAGCTGTAAGATGACTCTTGTCAGCATAGAGAATGAAAGTGAAGGGAGTGCTGTTCTCCCCCAGTAATTCTGTCTAACATAGAGTGCATTCTCATCAGTAGTAATAGAGTATTATAATGGACCTTATGATATTTACTTGAACATCCCACCAACAATCAGCGGTCCATGGTTCATGAATGAAGCGCTTAAATCTAGTACCATTGTATTTGTACAGGCATCAAGCATCCTACATGAAATGGAGAGCAAGTAAGGGATCTTCAAGAAGATCCAAAGCCCAGTCCCATAGTGGGCAACCATATACAATGAATTCCTTTCTTTCTTTCTTATATGGTACTGAGATTGTATGCTCCTGGAGCTGTATAATATCCATAGTAACATCAGATCCACATCATACAGGATACAGGCTAGCTATGTAAGCAAACACAACATACAGGTGTCAATCGCGGAGCAACGCGAGACCAGGCATTTGTGACATCATTGGATGACTTCAGCATAAAGCCAGAGTTTCCTGGCCCATTGGCAATTGACCAGATGAGTGTGAGCAAATGATCGACCTGCTTCTTGCTCATAGCAGACTTGTGTGTGAGCTCAGCAAGCTCAAAGTCAACACGAGACAAAAACAGGGCCTATGGGGTATTATTGGGCAAGCTAGGTTGGAACATTACTGGTCTGTACTCAGCATGCTATGACAAGATAGATGTTACAACTAAATCCAATTTTGGAATGAAAGTGAAAACACTTCCATTGCTAGCTAATGAACTTGCCTGGTCATGTAAATATCTTGTAAGAATGTAATGATTAGTAGAGACTTTTGGTGATCTTATGATTGTATATTGCCTGGGGAAATATACAATTTATGATATAATCTTTCCAATTGCTGTAGCATTGTTTCATGAAAGTATATACTCTACAAATGCAAGCTAATTGGCTTGCATGATGGTATTAAAATATCATTTGCATGTTACATCTAGTAAATATTACTAGCAATGCTAATACCTATATAACTCTGAAATGAAAGTGTAAACATTTTCCATTGCTAGCTAATGAATTTGCCTGGTCATGTAAATATTTTGTAACAATGTAATGACCGGTAGGGATCTCTGATGATCTTATGGTTATATATTGCCTGGGGAAATATATAATTTGTGATATAATCTTTCCAATTACTGTAGCATTATTTCATGAAAGTATATACTCTACAAATGCAAGCTAATTGACTTGTACGATGGTATTAAAATATCATTTGTATGTCACATCTGATAATCTACATTCAGCCAGCATACAATGAGAGACAATGCATGTGGTGTTGATGATCAGGTTCTCATGACTGCAAACTGTGAGTAAGTCTGCACTCACCCTTCTCAATGAAGGACATCGGCATGGGAGAATCGCTTACCCAGTCGACGACACTGACGATGCAGTGTGGTACTGTCATAGTGATGGTGGTTTCATATAACTGTGCTCCAACTTGACCTCAAACTAGACAGTTGAGGATGAGACGATATATTCGACATGAGCTCTTACACGGTGGACCAGCTTGAGTTTGATGCCATGCTCTGTGGGGACCTGGACCCAAATGATACGGGCCTTGACATCGCTGACCGCACCAGGGACGTTGGACAATGATATGGCCAGAGAAGCATGATCTCCAAGGAGATGATTTTCTGGGGTCATGATGATGTTGCTGGTGTGCTCCTCGAGTCTATCTGCTCAAGTGCTGCACTCGGGATGACTCTCTGGGAGAGCAGAAGCAAGGAAAGCCAAGAGAGGGCGTCTTGGATCCATGTCAAGTTCCCCAGGATGGAGAAAGAGGGGACATTGGCACAATTTGAGACATGGATGTGCTCAAGATTGTCGAGTCCATGGGCAACCCTGTTGCAATTGTGGGAGGTGAGAGGGACCTGGAGAAGGAAGCAGTGGTGGTGGTGGTGGTGGAGTGTGGTTGATCGCTGAGCATAGTGGTCAGCGTGAGGGTGCACAGGGATGTAGGAATTCTGATCGGTTTGACCAGCAAAGATCTAGGAAGACGGGTCAGGAATGGCGGAATGGAGGATGGCACATGACATATGGGATCACCAAACCTGAACCCTGTTGCAATTGTGGGAGGTGAGAGGGACCTGGAGAAGGAAGCGGTGGTGGTGGTGGTGGAGTGTGGTTGTTTGCTGAGCACAGTGGTCGGTGTGAGGGTGTACGGGAACATAGGAATTCTGATCAGTTTGGCCAGTGAAGGGAGACGGGTCAGGAATGGTGGAATGGAGGACAGCACACGACATACAGGATCAACAAACTGAACCCTGTTGCAATCATGGGAGGTGAGAGGGACCTGAAGAAGGAAGCGGTGGTGGTGGAGTGTGGTCGATCGCTAAGCGCAGTGGTCGGCGTGAGGGTGCATGGGGATGTAAGAATGCTGATTGGTTCACTCAGTTTCACCTGAGACTGTCATGAAATAAGGTGAGGTGGATGCCAGACCCCAGCCTCAAGCACTCCGAGTCCAAGTCCATGTTCTGACTGAAAAGCTTGCCTCAATTGAACTGACTGACGTTCATGGGTAAGTTTTTGCATACTGATCACTAGCAACTACCCACCTGTATTCTAGGTGCTGTAGCGGCAGGTCTTGCATTCCTTGGAAAGTGAAGCACAGTCTGCCATCAATGGAAAATGTTGCGAGCGACTAAGAAACTTGTGTGACATTGTGGTCACAATGTGATGAGACCTGACTGTATGGCAGAAAAATAAATTAGGATCAACTTACTATTGACTGTTGGCATTTTCATAGATTGTTGGATGTGGGGGGGCTGTGGTCTGTTTGACATGATGGCCATGCTGACAACACACATGTCCGACCTGCAGTCCACTGGCAGCGCACAACTCATGAGAGACATTTCCATGGTCACGGTCACTTAAATGGGTGTCAGTGGACCTGGACTCGATCAGATAAGAGATTGTTCTTCAACCACCATGTCTGAGTCACTCCCCTTCGGTATCTATGGAAATCCAATTTCTATGGATCCGACAATGGCCAATGTAGGTTCATTGGCAAACTTTGCTAATGTTTAGGTCACTATATGTCCTTTTAGATGGACTGGCAGGCTTTTGAGTCTGCAAACACTCAGGCTGGCAACCATCAGCATCAGCCTGAGGTACTATTAGGCTTTGAAGAGAATAATCCAGCAATTGCCAATGTAAGTCCCTGGTATGTTTAGATTACTATCAATTGAAGCTTTAAACACTCTAGGTGCATGATTTTATAGATAACTCTCAGGAGTTAGGCTTTGCTACTCAGGAGAATAATCCAGTAAGTAATATACATTATTAAATAACTCTAGAGCTACTAATATTATATTTTAGTATCCATCTATAGGGTATTTGGATCCTGTTGAAGAATACCCAGCTCCACTGTCAATGGCAATCTTGCCACAAACTGGACCTGGGCTACTATCTGAGGCTTTTTACATCAATTTGGTTGTTGTCCTAAGGGTTGCTTTGCTACCTGATTGGAGGTTTCCAAATGAAGCTAATCCAATGACTCATGGATATGCAAACTCTGATCATTCTTTGACTAGTAAGTGTTCAAGTTGTGATATAAATTGTGTAATATCTACAATTCATTTTATAGTTGAATATCTACAAGCCATAAGTCAGGATTGGTCTTGTCCCATCAATCAAGGTGAGTTGTTTTATAGGATGCATGGCAAATAGTGATAACTTATCTTCTTCAGCTATCTCAAGTTTTGATATATCAGGTAAATTTTATGGTGTGGTTGTTGTGTATTCTTATATTTTGTAGAACCTGCTAAAGCTGCCATTTGGTCTGAGGTTGAAAGACTTCATATGCAGTACCAGACTGTTCCACTGGCAAACTTAAGTCCAGCCATAGCTGATGGTAAGTCCATGGTTAATAAAATTCATAAATCAAAATCTAATATGAATAGCCATCTGTACCATTTTCATGAATGCTTTTGATTTCCAATCCTGGATCATATCAAAGCAATTGAAGGCAGAGCTTCAGCTTAAGGTATATCCTCAGTTTCTATCTGAGCTTCTTGCCACAACCTTCTGTGGTATCACTGGTGATGAGGAAGTAGCAGGAGGTCCTTTTGCTCACCCCACAGATGTTCACCGTAGAGCAAAACTTGTTCTCAAGAGAGTCTTGAGATCTACTCAGCAAGATGCAGAAGAGTCTTCAAGAGATTCCTATCATCTGTTTCTGGATAAGTAGTCAAGAGATATTGTTGAGTGGTGGGAATTATCTGATTCTAATGTTATTGGTAAGTTTTTTTTTTTTTTCTCAATAAAGTTATTGAACAAAATTAGTGAACTATTCTGAAGTACAGCCTTTATTGGACAAGGTAAGTGATAGTCCTCTGATAACTAATACAATCATAATATTTTGTAGGCATGTGACATTGTCATCCATCTTCGCAAATTTATGTGAGATCATATCTTTGCCAATTGTGATACAAGCCACTGTATCATCCCTTATGAGAAAAAGTCCAGCAAGGCCTTGGTTAGGTTTCAGATGTTACAAAGGGCAAATACCTTTTCTACTCTCCTAGAGTTTCACCTCAGAGACAAAAGGCTTCGTACTTCTTTGACCATTGATCACCTTACTTTTTGTCATTGTCCCAGCCCAAATGCTTTGGATCCAGAGGTAAGCAATGGATTTTTGTCATTTTTACACCCACTATCTAATTTTATGTCTATAGCTTCAGCTCTTTGCAAACCCATTGATTTATCATGGGTTGGTTGAATTCTATAAGCAATACCAGCCCCTTCATTGGGGAATCAAATATTCTGAGTCAGATCATCTGAAGCATGATGAAGTGCCTGCAAGTGTGGTGGCATTTGTTATTACTGGAGTAAATTATTTGTTTATCTTTCCAAACTTTATTTACATTTTAAACTTCATAGATTCTGTTCAATGCCTACCAGGACACCCCATATCAGCTGCAGTTTTCTCAAGACTACTTGCTTTACAGTCTCTATAAACCAATCTTACAATTTTTAAAGAATGCTCAAGATTCACAGGAGACAAAGTACTTAGGTTTTCATTTGATGTGCAAGAAAGCCATGCACATTCTGAAAGGATCTAATTATGGTGATACTACTTTGGTGTAACCTAGATTGTAATCCAAGCCAGCCCTTTCATGTGTGCATGTGCGAAAACATGTGTATATATTAACCTGAGTTTACACTATATTACTACTACCCCACCCTACCATTGTTCACCTCCACCCCACCCCACCTACCATTGTTCACCTTTACCCCACCCCACCTACTCAAGATCCCCTGCTATCCTGACTTGGTATCGCCATCACCTACCCCTTGTGCAACCCCTTCTCCATCTGATGAATCAGAGGATGGAGATGAGAGTAGCTCAACATCCAGTGAAGAGTGCTGGACTAATCGCTCTGACTACCTGTACCACGACACATTGATGGTGCGCACATATCATCTCAAGGGAGAAGGAACCCCAAGGGCCTACCATGATAAGTACTTCAATCCAGTAGAGTCCCTCACTCACACCATGAACCATTTTATGTCGATCCCTTTGATTGATGGGGTATTCGACGGGCAAGGCCACTACACTCCTACCATCAGCTACACTCAACATTTCTCAGCACCCCTTGAATACTCAGATGAACAAGTGCATGTCCCATTCCCTGGACATTTCCCTCCTGTTTACGTTAGGACCACTCTCATCCATCTTGGAATGGTGCTCTGTGACCTCAAAGAATACCAGCACCGACTATGTGATGCAGATGGACTGACTCATAGTCAGTTGCTATCATGCTACCTGCCGAACATCTATCATAGATGGCTTCATGCGTACGAGCTCCATGTTTACTGATCTAATTCTAACTACTCAGAGCTCTTTATCACCAGATCATCAGTGCCCTGCAGTCCATCCATGCAGTACTAACTGTTACGCTTGGCCCGGGTAGGGACGAGCATAGCCTTGAAAGACTAGGCTTAGAGGTTCAAAGAGATAGTGTGCACTTAATGGTAGCATGAAGTCCAAGGAAGATGTTCCACAAGGGAACACAAGGGGTCTAGGTTTCAAGGGTTCAAAGGTTCAAAGCGACTGGTCAATAGCCAGAAGGAGCTTGAGACAAGAGGAGTAGATTCAAGGTGATAATCGAGGAGATCTAAGCTAAGGTACAAAAGATAGGTATAGTGGGCTTATATACCCAGTTACAAGACTAAGGGCAGGCATAACTAGGGCAGGTCATGGAAAGTGATAGAATGGAGCAGAAAGTGGAGGAAGTAATTGCTGACGAAGCAAGTAAGATAAGAGATAAGAAGGGTAAGCGTGGGTGAGTCAGTGATAAAAGAAATAGTGTCCTCATCGAGAGTAGAACTGGCGAGTTCGATAAGAGTACATGTGTAAATTGTAAAGGAAAGCATGTAAATTGTAAAGGAAAGTGAGAAGAGAAAAGAACAAGTCATAACACTAACCCCCAAGCAATCAACACAATGTATGAGCAACACAATCACTATCTACATGCTCCATGGGAATGTACTTGCCCTGGTAACTCTACACTGCAGCAAGTTCATCCAACAGTTTACCCCAAGTGCTAACCCCCTCCTTTCAGTCAATGAGACCGGCTTCTTATGAAGCACATGCAGTCTCTTGTGCTTCCATGGTCAAGTCCCATTGGCACAGAACCTTGACACCATCTTACAGACCCCCTTATCAGACGAAGACTTCATCAGCTCATTGCTGACCTACAGCTACCTAGACAATCATAGCAGTATGATTCCTAACAACCACTGCAGCCCTAGGCCTACCATAAAGTGGTTCTGTCACCTCACGAAGCATCTCCATGAAAAACAAGAACACTACTATTGGCTCCATGGAGGTGGCAACATCGTACCCCCCCCTCTGCACCCTTCATGAACAACGTCCTCGGCAAGTATAATGCCAAGATCGTTTATGAAGGATATGGGAAGTGAGTACCTCCCAATGATGTCTCAGTATTGACCCACCTTGTACTACCATTTTCCACACTCCATGTCCAATTAACCATTGTATTCATAGGGGCAAGTAGACACTCTTGTGCCCACCCCCATGCCCCTTCTATTTATACAGAAAATGCCCATCCTATCCAGATAGTATGGGTGACATAACCTGATATCCTTACCTATTCCCATGCTGTCACCTGTACTATCTCACTCGGTTTCTTGTACCTATGACATGATGACTCCCTGTACTATGTATTTGCACAATCCTATGGCCTCCGTGATCTCAAATGATGTCTGCAAGAGAGCCGACCATAACTACACTCGACCCACGAGACATACAACTGACTGACTACTGACTGATTATGTGTGACTGACCATGCGTGACTGACTATCCCCATGCTGTCACACACATGAGAGATTCAACTCAGAAACACTAAATATTGATGTAATACCCATCCATGTACATAAAATCACTGTCCATGAAACTGTACTACTGTCACAATCCATATTTCTCCTGACTGGTCTAGCTCCGGTGGAGGTCCGGAGGTGTCAAGGTAAAGGTGTACCAGAGCTATTTGAGGTTACAAGTCAAGTCCAAGTTTGATGGACCGAAGTCCATTCGGACAAGGTGTGTAAGGAGGAAGAAGAATGACATAAATGCAAGGAAGAGGAGTGATGCTGAGTAGCAGCAGAGGCTGAGGTGCATTGGAAAACGGAGGATTTCCAATGCCAGAAGGAGGTGGAGGAAGCTCAATGCCGAAAGGAATTGGAGGAGGTGGCATGCAAACGGGTGAGTGCATCCTTTGGGTTCAATCATCTCTTACTAACAGAGTGCAGGCTGCAGAGGTACAGATGCAACAAGGCGTCAACAAGGGAAAGGGGCAAGCACCACTGCGGTGTAACCAGTGTGAGTGGAAAGACCTTGAGTGTGAGGTCGGGAGTGGTAAGGCGGTCTCCTGTATGGAGTACCACAAGGTGAAAGTGAAGTGCAATCGCCCTGGAGCAGAGAAGGCGGAAAAGCGGAGGAGATGGGTAGATAGTGAGGCTGGCTCATTGAAGAAATTGAAGAAGACGTTGGAGGCAATGGTGGAAGCATCAGATGATGAAGGATTGGCCATCAAGTCACTGTCCCTCATGGGGACTCAATGCGATCTGTGAAATCTGGAATGTGATGGTATTGCAAAACTGATGCCTGGAACGCCAGAACAACCTCCTGGAACAACTTGTGGATTTGAAGACCACGGAGGTGTTCCAAGCAGAAGAGTCGGAGGAGGATGAAGAAAGTGTGTCGGAGGAAGAGTTGGCAGAATTGGCCACAGAAAGGAGAGAGAACACCAGTCGAGAGCTGAAAGCTCTTCTTTCAGAGGGCTCGGAAGGTACAAAGGACATGGAGGACGAGACCAGTGACAGGTTGGGAGCTAACCACAGAGGAGATGGAAGCTGGGGTGGAGATGGGCGGAGATGGAGAGAAAGGAGATGAATCGACTTAGAGTAGATGAGTATTGTACTGTATATATCAAGTCTGGTGTTTGTAATAAAACAGAGTAAGCGAGATTAAAGAACGGAGTGAACCCGGAGTTGGAGGTGAGGTATTTGAGGAAGACTAGTTCCCAGAGTAAACTCAAGGAACTCAGAGATGATCGGGAAGTGTCCCAGAGATGGAACTGATCATGAATGAGTAGATGTCTTCGACATGATTAACTCGGTAGTGGGTGATAGGAGAGTTCAACAGAGGTGGGGAAGCGAGTCAAGATCTTGGAGAGTGAAGGAGACTGATACATTGCAACTTGATATCCCCTTAGTAGGCGAGAGGAATCCAGAGATGATCGGAAGTGTTCCAAAGATGGAACAGATCATTCAAGGTCCTAGAAGTGAGATGTGGTATCGGAGTTGTGCAAGTAAGGAGTCTGTGACTGGGTGACTCGCAGATCTATGATGACTTGGTGGACAAGGAAGGAGATGCAGCTAGATCATTGGGAAAGGGGAATAGGAGTGTCAAGGATATGACAGAGTTGGAACAGAGGTGCCCAGTGTTAATCAGGATAAGTCCAGAGTACAGGAGTTGCAGGAAGTGTGCCTGGAGGGAAGACATGAGTTGTACTATAGGTAAGACAGGCTTTATTGGATGTTAGATTGTTGCGAGCAGAGTCCTTATCCCCCTCTCATGAGAAGAACCCCCCCAAAAAAATTGAGAAAGTGCATCAGAGGGAACTCCGAGCATACCAGGGAGTGCCAAGCCATTGGAGATGACCGATGCAAGTCCAGAGTTTGACAGTGTAAGGAGTTCCAAAGAGGGTAGAGTGGTCTGGAGTGACGACGGAAGGAGTGTACTATTCTTCTTGTAATGTCAATGAGGCTGTGCATGTCGACAGAGTTCCTGAGGGAGTTCAATTCTGAGCTAGCAAGGCAAGGAAGAGAGCAGATGAGAAGCTCAGGAAGGTTGTGAACAGTGACTTCAAGAGTGACTGGGCATCCGGAGTTCGAAGTGAAGGCAACGAAGGAGAATGGAGATGGATGTGAGGAGTGGAAGAAGTTCCTATGTGTGTCAGAGAAGTCCTAAGGGACTTTCGGATGAAGGACCAAGGGGTGTGTAATGAAGGGAAGACCTTTATGAGGTCCAGAGCTGGTGAGTGTGAGGAGGTTTGGAGCAGGAACGGAGTTGAGGGAGCCAGTGGAGGGAGTCAGAGGTACCTGTAGTCTATGAGAGGTGGAGATCCAAGGTCCATATTCGATCATGATTGTTTTGGATATTCCTGAGCGAAACCAATAACAGGACTACAAGCGAGGAAGTTCGCTGAGCGACAGAGGTGAGCAAAAGTTCGGAAAGAAGAGGAAGAACATTGCAAGACGGAGGAAGGTAGGAGGGATGAGAGGTGATAAGATCAAGTGGAGATCCTATTGGAACAAGCGCACAGTGCTTGGACGCGGAAGCGGAAGCGGAGGTGAGGGTCGGGTGAGTACCCATTCAGGAGGAACCAAACTCAGTTCCTTTTAGCAATGAGGGAAAGAGGAAGTTTGGAGTTGATGTCCGATACTTTGGAGGTGGGTATGGTTCAGAGGGAGGTGATAAGATCCAGTGGTGGATCCAATCTGGAAGAGCGCATGGTGCTGGGACATGGGAGTGGAGGTGAAAGTAGAGAGCGCAAGCACATCTGATGGAGGAGAAAATGTAACAAGGAAGAGCCATCCTGGGGAGGACCCATCTTTATCTTATTGGGAGAAGGTCAGGTGGACTTGAAAGTCTGGGAGGTCCATAGGTGTTGTACCAGGTGTGCAAATGCACGAGATGATATTGGAGATGATACTGGAGTTGACTTCCAAGACGAAGGTGATAATCAGAGATGTTGAAATGACACTGATATTGGAGGTCTTGGAGGTCAACAGAGAATGACATCAGGGTTGGTATTCTTTTTGCAGGAGTCTGGAGAAGTTGCTGCTCATAACCTAATTGGATCAACAGATTGAATGGAAGGTAGGGCTAGCAGTTCCAATAATAATATGCATCAGGAATCCAACAAGGGTTAACCAAAATGGTTCGGAGGTGGTGTTTGCCATAGGAGGTAAAGTAGTGGAGGGTAGGAGGCTTAGGGGAGGAGTTGGAGAACAGAGGTAGGAGTGGAAGACATCAACACAGTCGATATTCTGGACTTCCTCCAGAGTGGTCCAGAGGGTCTTTGGAAACCACGGAGAAGAGCAGAGTCTTCAGGAGGGATGAACAGGGGTATCTGTCAAGAGTTTAGGGGTAGAGAGGGAGGTGGATGGAGTGTGACAGAGGATGCCTGAAGGCATAAGGGAAGAGAGGTGAAGACGACCACAAAGTCGTGCAAGTCCAGAGTGCCAATGGAGAATCCAGAGGACTTTAACAGAGACGACAGTAGATAGAAGGGTCTTCGGAGGAGTGCGGAAGAATGGAGGTGAGGAATGGTGTCCTTGCTGAAGTTACTCAAATGTCCTGTAATTCTGGAATGAATTCCAAAGGAGAACGGAGGTAGACAGGAATATGATTTTCAGCAGATCGTAGGACTAAGTGGATGGAGCGTCTCATGAGGACAACTATGATGTCCAGAGTTGTTTTGGGCAGATCTGTATGTCTGAGAAGGGCTCGGAAAACCGGAGATTCATTGGAGTTGTAAATCCTTTTGCTGGTGTTCATGGAGAAGAATGCTTGTGGCCTGGAATCATTGGATTTGCAGCGGGCAAGCAAGGACCTAGAAACAAATGTTAGGAGAACCAATGAGAGGATGTGAATGGTACAGATAGGAAAGGCCCCAAAACGGAGTGAAGGATGGAGGTAAGGAAGAGGTTGGGGAGATCATTACTAGGGTGGTCTGGAGATAAAGAGCTGAAAAGGCAATCCGAACGTAGATGATACGACCTAGGGGTTCAGAGGTACTGAGAAAGGAAGGGAAGTCAGTATGTCGAAATTTCTGCTTTGTGAGAGCATTGTCTTTAATTGATATGATCGGAGGGTATAGAGGACATGAAAGATGGGATCTCGGAGGTCATTAGACCCTGAGAGCAGAGTGATGTTGAAAATTCATTGAGGTAAGGAATGTGGGTCTGTTAACAAGAGCAGTACGAATATATGTACTGTCACAATCCATATTTATCCTGACTGGTCTAGCTCCGGTGGAGGTCCGGAGGTGTTGAGGTAAAGGTGTACCAGAGCTATTTGAGGTTACAAGTCAAGTCTGAGTTTGATGGACTGAAGTCTGTTCAGACAAGGTGTGTAGGAGATGCCGACATGGGTTACTGACTAGCAGCAATGCCCAGAGTTGTCGGAGGGTGGACTGACCAGAGGAGCAGAGTTGTTGAGGACATTGGTGCAGGACTTATGTGTCACACCCTTGCTAGACTTACTGGTCCTTGTATTTCAGAGGTTCGGGTGAAGGTTATGAAGGGGTGTATATAGACAGAGGGTTGAGTATAATAGATGAGGCTATGAATAGCAGGGCAAGGAGGTCAGACGAGATTAGGATAGTTTTGACAAGATATTCATACTACTACTACAATGGAGAATACAGAAGTGTTATATACACTAAAAGTCTGGAGGAGATCTGGGTCCATAAATACTGCGCCAGGCGATGTACATAGGAGCAGAATGATGATCAGAGCAGAGCATGGAACACAGCCAGGGCAGGCTGTACTGATTGACAGGTGAAAAGCAAGCTGTTACGACTTGCTTTTTCTTCACACTTATGCTTTTACTTTTACGCTTGTACTCATATTGAACTCACCTATTCGATCCTCGACCCAGGACATTATTTCTCTTGTTGCTGACTCACCCATTTTTACTCATCCTTATCTGCTATCTCACTTGCTTCATCAGTGACTACTTCCCCCATCTTCTGTCTCATTCCACAACCTTCTGTACCTGCCCTAACTATGCCTGCCCTCAATCTTGTAACCAGGTATATAAACCCACAATATCTACCTCTTGTACTTTAGCTTAGATCTCCTTGAATCACATCTATCTGTCTTGGCTCCTTCTGGCTTAAACTCCAGTCACCTTGAACCCTTAAACCCTTGAACCCTTGAACTCTTGATCGAGTCTGTTCCCACTCTAAAAGTGGAACATCTTCTTTGGACTTCATGCTACCATTAAGTGCATGCTATCTCTTTGAACCTTCGACTTAGTCTTTTGAGGCTGCACTCATCCCTACCCAGGTCAAGCGTAACACAAGCTAGAACTGAAGAGGGTTGATTAGAGATACAGAATTCAGAGGTACAAGTCCAAGGTATGTCCATTGACTTGAGGTCAAAGGTACTCTGAGGTATTCCAGAGTTGGAACAGAGTTGGACTTGTCAATTATCCAGGTCTGAGGTCAAACAGTGTTCCGAAGTATTCCAGAGTTGGCCACAGTTGGACTTGATATTTTCTGGGTCATAACAACTACCCTCTGATCCACAACAGCTTAGAGAGAGACTGTACTTACAAACTGAAAAACTCGAATGACCACATGTGACTGACAAGCTGATCACACGTGACTGACAAATCTCGCTTAGTCAATTATTGACAGCTGTCACCTGGCAACCCATCACCCAATCACCTCAGTTACATGCAGAACCAATGGAACCCATACAGACAGTGCTGATTGTAGAATCTACGCTAGAACTAGGACCCAGCTTAGTAATCCCTTCATATAGCCTACATGAAGAACATACCTATACATAATTTCACTTGGAACTTCATACATATCTGTGGGTGTAAAGTGTGATCCCCAAAGGTATGAAGCAATTTCCTATTCATTTCAGCCAAGTTCCGGCCACCCCCTCATCAAATCACCATTACCAAACCTCGCATAGTCAGTACTATAAAGTCCTTGCCTTGTTACCACTTAGAATCTTGGGTGCGGACCCCCAAGACAACTCCCTCTCCAAGGGGCGGTAGGTGAGCACAACATGAAGGAATCACTTGACGCTAACTCTACCTCTTCCATAGAACCAAGTCAGATGTTTCAACACATTGGGGAATTATTGGGACCCCCTTCACTAGAGCACTAATGGATGCCTGGTTCTATGTAAGTACTTCTATGTAAGTACTCCCACTACTAACTCAAATGCTACTCAATTCTAGACAGTCCAGTCATTCGTGACTACCCTTTGGAGTACCTACTAGCCTTGGTAAAGAATATCTGTACCCCCCCCTACTGTAGTTAGGCTATGAATCTCTCTGTGCCCTTAGGACATTGTCCTACAATCCCAGAGAGTATACCCTTTTCTTGATTCTTTTTCTTGTCCCTTTCTTTTTTGGACTATGAAACACCTGTATTCACACCTACTGTCTCTACCTGAATGATATGTTGCTGAATCCCCCTCCATCCAATGGTTAAAAAGTGTGTGAATACACCTGGACTTCAAGTTTATCTGTTCCTTGCACTTGGCATGCAGTACACCTTACTATTACATATCTATGATGGCATTCTGTAGTCATGCAATCTATACGATATAAGACCAGGACCTGAGACATGATTATCACATGTTACTGGCAGTCAAGTAGTAATCAAACTCTACATAACATAGGTCCAGGGAAAGTATCCAAGATGATTATAGTAGCTATGGCAGTATGTAGTAATCGAGCTCTACATGACATAAGTCCAGAAATGAACCTATTGGCCTTGCACCACCTGTAAGACTAGCAGCATAAGCTCTAGCAGTAAGTGTAGTGTACATATGAGACCTTACATGAACAGAATTGTTTGGCTTTTATGTACCCTAGTAAGTCTAATAGCCCAATTAATGGGTAGCTGTAAGAGGTTGTATACACTATAAGTCCAAAACCCCATTTGAACAACTATACTTGTATTGGCAGCAGCAGATCTTGTAGTGGTTTGTTTGGCATAAGACCATTTGGGCAAGTAGATCACTTTCACAGATATATCTAGAAATTTGTGATAAATAAATTCTAGTATTGATACTTAATACATTGAAGAAACCACACTTAAGAACCAGAAAGAAATACAACTGTAGCAATGGCCCATTACCATTTAGACCCTGAATCCATTGGCTTACTAACTCATTCACCAGAACACTTCACACATGAAGTGTATGGAGCTTACAAGAGGGTTGATAAGAAGATCAGACCCCTAGCACAACCTATTCCACAAGAGTTTAAGGTGACAAGGACCATCCCATATGATCCCTTACTCACTCTTGTACCACCTATTATCCATTTTCAAAATGCAACACCTACACATAAATTCACTTAGAAATGCATTGAGAAGATCCTTGAAGAGATGCACAAGGATGACTTCTTATTACCAGAAGAGCAGCAACTATTTATTGACATTCTAGTCAAGAATGAAGCTGCTATTGTCTTTGAAGACGAAGATAGAGGAACCCTAAAAGAAACCTATTTCAGCCCATACAAAATACCCCATGTACCTCATAAACCATGGCAGGAAAGAAACATACCCATTCCCCCAGGCATCAGGGACAAGGAAATTGAACTACTCCAACTGAAGATTAAAGCTGGAGTATATGAATCATGACAATTACCATATTGATCAAAGTGGTTCTGCACATGAAATGAAGCTAAGCAAAAGCTTCGCATAGTCCATGATCTACAACCCTTGAATGGAATCAGTATTAAGGAATCCTCCATTCCCCCAAACCTGGATCAATTTGTAGACTGGTACCTTGGAGGAAAGTGCTTTACAGTCTTAGACTTGTACTGGGGATTTGATACTAGAAAGATGGATAAAGCTAGTTGTAACATGACAGCATTCCTTACACCATTAGGAATGCTGAGGATTACATCACTACCCACTGGATTTACCAATTCTCCTTCAGAATTCCAAGAGTGCATGGTATTCATCTTCCAGGATGAAATTGTCAAGCATGTAATGAATATTTTCATTGATGATGCACCTATACGAGGACCTAGCACCACTTATTCAGACACCAATGGAAATCCTGAGGTTATGGCAGATAGATCAGATATCAGAAGATATATCTGGGAACATGCTGTAGATCTAGATCAAATTTTACACTGCTTAGCTGAAGCAGAAGGGACATTCTCTGGCAAGAAACTCCAGATATGCAAGTCTAAGGTACAAATCCTAGGGCAGACCATTGAAGTAGATGGCAGAGAACCTGATAAAGACAGAGTTAGAGCTATTGTTGAATGGCCTACTCCTACTAGTGCTAAAGAAGTCAGACAGTTTATTTGTCTATGTGGAACAGTACAAATATGGATACCCAACTACTTCCAGATTGCCACCAGTATTACTTCAACATGGAGGAAGGGAAAGGAGTTTGAATGGTCTGAAGAGTGTCAGCATTCCTTTGACATGCTCAAGGGACTTGTCACCTTAGCTCCAGCTCTATTACCAATTGATTATAAATGCCAGAGACCTATAATCCTATCAGTAGATTCCAGTTACATGGGTGTTAGTATGATACTATCCCAGCTGGATGAACAGGGAAGAAGAGACCATCTAGATATGGATCCTTACCCTTCTCTACTACTGACGCTAACTACTCCCAACCCAAGTTGGAGTTGTATGGATTATTCCATGCAATGAGAAACTTTCACCTCTATATTATTGGAGCACCTAAGCTCATAGTAGAGGTAGATGCCAAGTACATCAAAGAAATACTCAATGAGCCAGAACTGCAACCAAATGCAGTCATTAACAGATGGATTCAAGGAATCCTCCTATATGACTTTGAACTGGTGTACATACCAGCAACCAAGTTCAAAGGTCCAGATGCATTATCCAGAAGACCAGTTGATCAGACACAAGTTCCAAACTATGATGATAGCTGGCTGGATGAGATTGCCCTCTAGTAAGAGAAGAACAACCATCAATACCACTAGCTCAACCAACTGTTTCACTAACATGGCCCAGCAGCAAGAGATCACCCTACCTCAGATTTTTGATTATCTTACAAATCCCAATCCACCATCTGTCAGTAATGACTTCCTCAAGAAGCTTGACAAGTACTATGTCAAGGCTGGCAAGTGTTGCAATAGCTAGTAGCCGGTGTTGCTGCACAGGCTACTAAGGAATCTATTCTAGAGATACTTACCTTGGAGGGGTTGGGATTCTCAGAGATGATAGTGGTTGCTGGTCAAGAGAGATCTATGTTATTCAGACTCAGTTGAGTCTTATATACACTTTGTAATGCTTACTTAATATAAGGTCACGTGACTGTAAGTACGTGTCCTTTCAACACTCCCCCTTGTCTAGTATATGGTAGATATGTAGATATCATAGTGAGGAATATAAAGTAAAATAGAAGCGTCTGCACAGTCTTATGATGGCAAGTTGAATTCCAAACCGAGCTGGGAGCAAAACTCCTTGAACTTGACATGTTCAAGGTTCTTAGTGAACATATCTGCGGGATTGTCAGTCCCTGGGATAAAGAGTAGCTCAACCTGCTTCCAGAGCATCACAGCATCACATACAAAGTGGTAACGGATCTGGATGTGTTTGGAACATTTTTCAGTAACTGGGTTCTGTGCAATAAAGAGCGACCCTTGATTGTCACCACAAATGGGAATGGAGTCAAGGCGATAGCCAAGTTCTTCCATCATTTGATGTATCCAAATAGCCTGGCGTGTACAGTCGCTCAAGGCCATGTACTCAGCTTCCATAGAAGACAGAGCTGTGGTCTTTTGTAAGTGTGAGTTCCACAAGAACACACCATCTGCGAATTTCAGGTAAAAACCTGTTTGCGAGTGAGATGTGACTTTGTCTTGTCCCCAATCAGAGTCAGCGCAGGTGATGATGCCTTTACTGGTCTTGCCGCTGTATACGAGAGAGTAGTCTCAGATACCAAGGAGGTACCAGCAGATGTATAGAGCCTTGTTCAGATGCTCTTCTTGTAATGACCGAAGTCCTGACTAGGGTCGAGAAGTCCAATGAAGCGCTTGCTGGGGCCTATGCTGTTATTAAGGGTGATCTATTAGGCACTAAGGCCTCAAGGGGAGGACTAGGGGAAATAACAGGAGTAAGGCTAAGAGCCTTCTAGAGGATTCCGGGAGAATAACAGGAGAAATAGACTAAGGTCTATACTACTAAGAGTACAACTATATATACTAAGAGAGACCGTGCACAGACCATGCTGTGCTAGACTATAAGTAGTAACTATACTTGAGACTGGGTACCGTGAGGCATAGATAAGCACTGCCTAGATAAGAGGGACTAATGCCATTGGACGATAAGGGAAAGTGAGTCAAAGGGAAAAGCATGAGGCGAGCATGAGGATGACATGTGTCTAACTATAGCGAGTTATAGTGATTGTAACACTTCTGATGGGTTTGCAGACATGTGGGCAAGTTGTGTAACCGCATATGAGATGTCAGGTCTTGTGCTGATCATAAGATACAGCAATGATCTGATGACCTGTTGGAATTGCATCTGAAGTTCCAGTTGGATGGGGAGATCATTCTTCTCTGGGTAATAGCCCTGAGGGAGAGGGGTGTTGGTGATTTTGGCGTTAGTCATACTGCATTGCTCTATGACTTTGTCGAGGTATTCTCACTGGTCTATCTTAATTGTTTGACCTTCTCGACATATGTTCATTCTTAGGAATTCGCGTGTTTCTCCTAAGTTGTGACAGTCCCATTTCTTCATGAATGCAGCCTTAACCTTGTCTATGAAAGGTTTGTTGGGGCTGCAGAAGATGGTGTTGTCTACATAGATAATCACTAGGATAAGCTCTTTGCCTTTGCGATAGATAAATAGGCCAGCATCTGTTTTAAGACACGTGAAGCCTAGTTCTTTCATGGATTTGTCGAGCTTGTGCCACCAAGCTAGTCCGGCTTGCTTAAGGCTGTATAGGGCGTGGAGTAGTCACAAGACCTTCCCTTTTAGATGAGGGGGCATAAAGCCTTCAGGGAAGTCCATGTATAGTTCCTTGTCCAGTTTGCCATATAAATAGGCAGATCAGACGTCGAGACCTGTGATGTACCAGTTCTCTGTTGCTGCGAGGGCAAGCATGCACTGCACTGTCTTGAAGTGTATGACAGGGGAGAATATCTGATCGAAATCAATCCCTTCCACTTGGGAGAAGCCTTTGGCAACGAGCCAGGCTTTCTTTCTACTGTCTGATTTTACATCAAAGACCCATCAGTTTTTAATGAACTTTCTATTAGTGGGTCTATCCACGATTTTGTAGACCTTGCGGTCCTTGAGTATTTGTAACTCATCATGGCAGGCTTTATGCCAAAGGGTTTGTTCCTCTTGTGGTAACTTGAGGATGTCACAGTATGTCCATTCGCGGTAATTCATGTTGGACTGTTCTATTTCCAGCAGAAAGGCATGGCTGCAGAGGTATGAAACCAATGTGTCTCCCCCTTCCCTGGTGATGCACTCTACATCTTCTTCCAATGGAGTCAGGGATGGAGGCATTCCTCCAGGGATAATGGGTGAATCCAAAGGTCCAGCCGGTGTTTCTCCAATGAGTCTGTGCCAGTCAGAGATGCATTCGATGTCTCGAAGCTGCTTTAGTGGCTCGTGGTGTTCCCCATACACATTTCCAGGACAGATGGGGGCACGGCGCTCTCGCTGTGGGTGTACTGGCTGAGCAGGTGGAGGCAGAGGCAGACAATGAGGAGGGGTAACCGGAGGTGCTGGTGGGGCCAGCGGCGGTGTAGGTACCCTGGGAGGTGCTGCTGGAGGTGGAGTAACGGCCTGGGGGCCGGGCGATGATGGACAATAGAAGGAGCGATTTCTGCATCTGACTCTGGGTCCAATGGTTCAGAATCAGAATCTGAGGATCTGTCATCATGAGAGTGAGAACGTGGTGGGTGGTTAATGGGCTGGTGTGGCTGAGCCTTTGAATACCTTGGGAAGAGGTGCTCATCAAATATGGCATGAGCCGACATGTGTAGCGCATTGTTAGGGCACATGAAAAGATAGTTTGAATCACTACTGGCGGAAATGCTCAGGTAGATCATCAGTTGCAATTTAGGCTGCAATTTGCCTTTGCAAGTCTCAACTGGTAAGTGGACATATGTGCCACAGCCAAAAACCCAAAGATGTGAGAAAGTAGGCTTTTCGCCAGTGAGCATCTTGGATGGCATTTTCCATTGGAGCCGATGAGATGGGGTGTGATTATACACATGAAGTGCATGTAGTACCACAAACTCCCAATAGGAATCAGGCAGGCAAGCCTGCAGTTGCATGGGTTGTGCCTTATCCATAATAGTATGGATTAGGCATTCCGTGCATCCATGCTGCTGGTGAGCATAGGGGGCAGATTGTTGTATATGGATGCCATTATCGTGCATATACTCAGTGAAAGCTTTGGAGGTGTATTCTCCCCCTGCATCAGAGCGCCAGTGTTTTATCACGGCATTGAACTGAGTACGCACGTAGGTGTGGAATTGCTTGGTTGCTTTGAGTGTTTGATCCTTAGTTTTGATTAGGACCAGCCAAGCCATGGAGGTATAGTAATCATAAAAGACAACCGCGTACTTGTACTTGTGGTACAATTCGATTTCAAATGATTTGAGGTCAGAATGAATTAACTCAAAGGGAGCGCTTGCGCGCTTCTTGCTATGAGGAAAAGTACAGTTTGGTTGTTTACCAAGCTCACAACCAGAGCATATAGAGACAGTGGATGGAATATCGACATCCAGAAAGTCCTTAATGTGCTTCTTTGCAGCATGGAGCACATTGTGCAAGGGGTGGCCTAATCAGCAGTGGAGGAGTTCATAGTCCACAGAGGTCATCAACAATAAGTCAGCTTGAGGACAAACAGTAGGGGCACACATCCAGTACATTGTGTTGCCATGGGAGTGGAAACTTAGTACTAGTTGCTTAGTGCATTTATCAAAAATATTGATATGACCGGGTGAGGTCTGGAGTGTCATGCAGGTGTTGGTTAACAAGGTACCCATAGATATGAGCTTTATGGTGCATGATGGCATGTAAATGACCGGCAATAACCACACAAGTCTACCTTGGTAGCGAATAATCACTGTTCCTTTTCCTTTTATTGATGCATGACTGTTTGCCATCTGGGAGTAGGTTGGTAATAGAAAGGGTGTATACTCAACCAAATCGTTTAGATTGTTGGTGTAATGCAATGATGCTCCTGAGTTAAGAAGCCACATGTCATGGGGTAGGTGGTCGTCATGTTCTCTTTCCTTTCCTTTACTCTTAGTTGTAGTTTGCTTTTTACAGCAGTCACACATGGAGAAGGGAGGAGCAGTAGTAGCATTGCCACTATCTACTACAGGCGCATACAAATTATATACTATCTGAGGCGATAAAGACCATGCATCAGTGCCTGTTAGAGATGGACAAAGGAAGAGAGGGACTTGCCACTGTGTGCTGTCATCGAAGAACTGCGCGATGTAATCGTCCACCTCCATATCCCCACCAAGGCTGACAGAGTCGTCATAGTCGAAAGTGACCATGTCTTCATCCGAATCAGAGGGGATCTCAATGATTTGGGAGGGCTCTATGCACTCTATAAGAGAGGGCGTGGAGGGGCCAGTGTGGCTGGGGGGGATGGTTCTAGTGCTAAAGGCACCATCCTTGTTGAAGGCAGAATGTTGCTGTGCATGAACATGGCGGCAGTGTTTGACAATGGGCTCAAGGGTGCAGACAACCTGAGTGGTGGGGGTCTCCTTAATGTGGCGAGTGAGGGAGATGGCCTCTTGGACCTGAGGGAAGGCAGGGGGCCCGTAGTGGGCAGCGCCAGGAGTGTGTGCAAGAGCATGGGGGTCCTGAGCAGGCACAGTGAAGTCGGTGGAGGCTGGGCTGAAAACCACGGGCTCCTAGAGCATGTTCGCAAAGGCAAACGAGGCAGAGGATGATTCAGCGGTGGTGGCCACACAATCTTTGCGCTTCTTCTCCCCTTCTTCAGAGTGCTTGCCCTGACGACGCTTCTTCCCCTTGTCCTTCTTCTCCTCATCCTTTTTATCAGACAAGGTCTCCTGCTGCTTCTTGAAGGAGGGATCGCCTTGTTGGCACTTCACATTTGAAACCTTATTGGCCTGGGCACAAGGCAGAGGCTGGTGGGTGAGATAGTGCTGCCAAGCAGCAGTGAGGACAGTCTCTAACTCCACCATGGTTATGACTTTATTTTTAGTGGGATCAGCATCGATGGCAGCATTGAGCTGCTGGTGGAGGGTCTCCATGTACTTTGGGAGCTTGGCGATGGTGATGAGTGCCTTGAGGTTATCAGGCACTTTGTACTGGAGCTGTTCCAGCTGGGCAAAGCTGGTGTTCAACTTTGAGTAAGCTGGGCCAGGGTGGTTGTTGTTAGGGAAAGTGATCCCAAGCATTATCTTCCACTCAGTGTAGGTGGAAGCGAGGGAGGTGGTTTCATACTTGGTCTTTATAGCGTCCCAGAGTAACTTGGACTTGTGGATGTTGGTGAAGTTGCTGGTGATGGCAGAGTCAAGATGGAGACGAATGGAGCCAAGGGCTCGGTCATTGTTCTTGTCCCATTTGTCCTGGGCTTCTTCTTCCTCAGGAGTAGGGGCCATTCCGACCTGGGGAGGGCGTGTTTTTGACATTGCTTTGTTCCAAATGCCGATGGCGCAAAGGTATGCTTCCATGTCCTGGGCCCAATGTTTGTAGTTGGTGCCGCTGAGCTTGGGAAGAGTTGCGAGGGTGGACGACATGATAGTAGGTTCTAAAAGATTAACGTGTCAGCATAAACCAATGAAGGGAGCGAGAAAAGTGTTTTCATCGCTGAACAGTCAGAGCTCTCAGAATGTAGGGTCATAGTGACCCCCTACATTCAGAGTCTGATGGCTGCTGCTCTTGAGCATTGCCATGTCAAAGAGCATTCGGCATTTGCGCACAGAATGGCCTATGTCCAAGGGTTTCACCCATGAGCAGATGACAAGTGGTTCACCACATTGTCAGAGCTGCAGGGCTCATAACCTGTTGCAATAGCTAGTAGCTGGCATTGCCACACAGGCTACTAAGGAATCTACTCTAGGGATACTTACCTTAGAGGGGTTGGGGTTCTCAGAGATGATAGTGGTTGCTGGTCAAGAGAGATCTATGTTATTCAGACTCAGTCGAGTCTTATATACACTTTGTAATGCTTACTTAATATAAGGTCACAGGACTGTAAGTACGTGTCCTTTCAACAGCAAGATGTATAGTGTTACAATTCACCTTGGCAACACCCGGTTGCGCCACTCTTTTCTTTTCTCTAGCCTTCCTCTGACTGCCCTGTCACTGGAAACCTTGTCCCCATGCCCCCTCATCCTCGCCCCTCGCCCCCTCGTCCTCGCCCTTGTCCTTGCCCTCACCCCCTCGTCCTCGTCCTCGCCCTCATCCCCCCATAGATCTCCCTAGACTCCCTATAGACTTGTACATTGTCTTTTCCTCGTCTTTGCCTTGTCCTCGTTTCTCTTATCTTGGACCTTGTACCCATATCCCGGGTCTTCTCGTCTTCTCTTCTTTGATCCCCGTCTCTTTGTCTTCCTTGCCTCATGCCTCGGACCTTGTACCCATATCTCGGGTCCCTTCATCTTCTCGCCTCGTTCTTCTTATCTCGGACCCTGTACCATTACTTTGGTTCCTCGCCTTCTCTTCCCTTTGATCCCCATGTCTTTGTCTTCTCTCGGACACTGTACCACTATCTTGGTTCCTTAGATCTCCTTGGACTTCCTCGTATCTCCTTGTCTCTGTCTTTGTTTCCTTTCTTGTCTTGGTCCGTGCGCAGCCATGCACAGTATATAAACTCTCGCCTATGTACCTTGTACCCCATCTTGGTCTACCTTCGGGTAGCTGCCCTGTACCCTTATAACAACAATGATCTCCTCTCCCCTTTGACGGCTGCCCTAGCAGGCCAGCAACCTCGAACCTCTCTTCCTTGTGACTGCGCGTCCCTTCGTCCTAGAGGAATCATGCCCTCTATCTTCACCCCTTGAACGCGTGGCCAAACCTGCTGGCTAAGGTTCTACTTCTTGGTTCTACCGGCCGTCGCCGCTACAGTAGGACCAGTCGTAACATATAGAAGAACCACAGACAACAGAGCCTTGCTAGTCATACTAGATAAGGCCAAGCAATTAACCATTATGACCCAAGCCCATGAAGATCTTGGACACCATGAATGGGAAGGCAACTTGGAAGAACCTAAGACATTGATTCTACTGGCCCACTCTACACAAGGATGTAATTCACCATATGAAATCCTGTCATGAGTGCCAGATTCAGACTACCAAGAAAGTACACGTTCTAATTACCATATCCTCTTCAACAACAGTCTTCACTAAAGTACATCTTGATGTGATGTACATGTCTAAGGCTAGGGGATATCAGTACACTATTGTAGCAAGAGATGACCTCTCCAAGTATGTGGAAGGTCGAGCATTGAAGACTGCAACTGTACAAGCTGTGGCAGACTTTATATTGCAAGATATCATACTTCGACATGGATACATTAGTCAAGTGGTAACTGATAATGGTCCAGAATTTCAAGGAGCATGTGTCCTACTCCTATGAAAGTATAACATGCCCCACATTTGCATATCCCCTTACAATTCCCAGGCAAATGGAGTTGTAGAGCAGGGACACTTTGCAATTAGAGAAGCCCTTGTTAAAGCTTGTCGAGGAAAGATCCAAGATTGGCCCTTGAAGCTTAGAGCAGTACTCTTTGCAGACAACATTACAGTCAGACAATCAACAGGATACTCAGCCTACTACCTATTATATGGAGTAGAGCCAGTCCTGCCATTTGATCTAACAGAATCAACATTTCTTGTAGAAGGATTCAAGAGGAACCTTTCTACAAGTACACTATTAGCTTTAACCCCAGACACCCCAACAGCAGAAAACTAATGCAAACACCAAGTGCAAACTCAATAAACTATATCCCAGCTATAGCATTAGCACCCTACATAGTAGACCAAACTCAAACTCAAACCCTGAGTGAACACATTACTACATTATGTACAGAGTGGAAAAACTATTATGAAGAGAAACTCAATAAGATTCAAAACACCAAATGGGTAGCTATCTATCATTGGTTAGCTCATCTTTACTTGGAACATCCCCTTCATATCTATCATGCCCCAATTGGAAATATACCCCTACAGGGCAACAGTTCTCAAACAGTTCATATTCCCAGAATCATGCTAGAAGAAACTATCATTCTCCCTGGCAATATAGTGTGTGACAAGTGTGCTGAGAGCCAGGAGGAGATCAACAAGTGTACAACACACCAAGAAGAGACTGAAGCCTATCAGAGTGCAGTCCTTCAACTATTAGACCAACAAGCCTTATCCCTATTAGCTACAGCTGATATCACCCTAGATGATAACCTTTGGTTCTCAGACTTTGTAACACAACAGAACTTCTCTGATAATGGTGGAACACTACCACAACAACCCTTATATTCCATACCCCCCAATTATGGTACAGCCCCAGGCACAACCTCACATGCAACTGCCTCCCTATCCAGGGAACATACCAATCGGGCTGCAGAATCTCAAGGAACTCACACAGGACAAGGAGAATCTCATCCGGTACCTGCAACTGCATTGCCACATACACCATCAACCTTATGGGGCGGAATTGAGAATGGAAATGCTAGCAATCACATGGAAACACAAGGCAGAACGATTTATTCAAAATGAGTGCCTAACATGTTACATACTATTCCAGATATTGCATTCAATATTAGGACATTTAGCTCAGCACCACTAGACACTACATTCAGAATGCTGTTACCACTGCCGAGCCCTGTACGTAACTACTATAAGGTGAATATTTATCTATTTGTCTCTCACTGGCATAGCCATAACAATGAGCCAGCACAAGAGGCTGGATCATCCCCTCATATCAAGGCTTCTCCAGCCAAATATTGGCGGTGAGTGGCAGTGATGCCAAAACGCCCTGACAACGCGTCCTGACGAACCGGGGGTGACGCGTAGGTCCATTGCCTGCGATCGTTTGTGTGGACGGTTGTCGTGCTGGGGTGTCTTCGAGACTGTAGGGCGGAGGTGCGTCGGTGATCTCATGGAGGTTTCCCTCTGAGCCCTCCCATTCCCTAAACGCACGCGTGACCGCTCCGACGTCGCCTATTTTTCGTCTCCCTTGTCCTTGGTCCTGGTCGCGTAGCATAGTCGCGCGTTCCAATAGTCTTGCAACTCATTGACGGGAAGCATGCCAAGCAGTGTGCGCTCCCCATGGAACGCCTTGGCTGCATACCCCGGGATCCGCATGTACCAATCGGACGGGAGGTCGTGTCCGTCGACGTCGAGCGCTAGGAATTGGAGCGAGGGATTGATGGGCAGCTGATACGCATAGGCAAGAATACCGTGCCTTCGTCATATCTAGAAGCAATCGTCTGAGACATCTAGTTAGACCAACGACAAAGCGACAGGTACCCGTCCCACACGACACCAGGTAGATATAATGCATGCCGGGACCACGTGCATTATATATGTGTTTCCACAAAATTTGACCACCGTTTTGTCGTATGTCGTTCATTTGCCACTTGCCTTCGAAAGGTTGAATCCATACCATACGTATACATCAATGAACCACTCGGCAAGGCAGACGAAAGGACTCACACTTCCCCCAAGTGAGACGACTGGGATGTAATCCACCGTTTGCCTGCCATCTGCTGCAGGCCTGTCCAGGCGCTCTGCTCTGTCTTGAGGCGCAATTGATCGGCCTCTTTTTCCGATCTGCATCCGAAGTCACAGTGCACCACGGTCCAGGGGATGGAACCTGCTACGAGTACACGCTGTCAGGTGTGAACAAACGGAAAAACCCTGCGATGGCGTACACTGGCACGAGCTCTGGCATGTGATCGTGCCTATCTAAACTAAAACCTGTTATACATAAACGCGTGTCGGTGTCAGTGCGTGCAAGTGCTGTGCACAAGGGACACACCCAAGAGTGCGACGACAGAGTCTGTTTTTGTCGAGAATGTGCTTTTCGCGAACGAGACGTGCCCAGTCTTGTCCTAGAATATTCTGAATCTCGTCTGGCGCCACGCCGGACACGTCATACCTGGCCCAGGCATCAGCACCTCAGAATGATGGCGAAAGCCAAGACGCACATGATGGCAAAGACACGGTCCTTTGTCTCTGCAGCTTCTCGTACTCGTATCCCCGATTTCATCCCTTCGAACGCCGAGATTTTC
Source organism: Boletus aff. mottiae (assembly GCA_038093895.1). Classification (NCBI taxonomy): domain Eukaryota; kingdom Fungi; phylum Basidiomycota; class Agaricomycetes; order Boletales; family Boletaceae; genus Boletus; species Boletus aff. mottiae. The sequence goes on from JBBPTD010000111.1 coordinate 53,016, forward strand.
CGGCTTGATCTCACACTGCCAGCGAAACGCTGTAAAAACGCACCCCCGACGCCGTGAAGGGTCATCCAATGAAAATGGTGCCGCACGGTCTTGGGGTGACGCGAGGAAAAGAGATGGACAGGCGCCAGAGGACGTGTGCGCTTCGTCACGATGAGTCCTCGTCAACCGTGTCCATTCATCCTCGACAAGCTCAGCGTGGTCCTAACAAAGACGCCAACTGGTCCCCGCAGCGTCCCTGACACATCCCATCTCTTGATCGCCATCGCAGGCGTCTGGCAAAACCGCCTTTACAGTTGATTATCTCATAACGTATACTGGCGGGAGCGACCTTGCCCTCATACAGTATGATATATATACGATAGCAAAAAGTCTATGGTTCAGAGTGTAGGCCAGAGTTTAGTTACGAAATAGAAAGGTGCTTTAAAGAATGTTCAATGAAGTGTCTGCTTTGCATTTTTCAATTGTTCATGACGAAGCTCAGCCGGAAACACACGAAGAAGATGGAGAAGTTCACCTACTTGTGAGATATACCTGACCTCAAGCCACCCGGTAAATCAGCTCAGCAGTTGCAATGGGCGCCAAGCTGTCGTCGTCAGACCATCTTCATCATCCTCAGCCGAGTCCACCTCCATGACCTCTCCATTCCAGACTGCCTCCTGCCGATGAACCTCAGCAATGATGGCAACATCATCCCCAAGCATCTCTGCTGCAATATCAATGTTTTCTCGCTCCTCCGGGGGATCAAGGAGCTCATCACAGAGAGTGGGTTGCCTCCTTTGGCTTCCGTTTGCATGTGGGAAGTTCTGGTCGTGGGTGATGCTTTGGAAC
>JBBPTD010000112.1:0-53748 GCA_038093895.1 Boletus aff. mottiae
CGAGGATCTGATTCATCAACATCGTCTAAAAGCCGAAAAAAGTGCAGGTTGAAAGTATGAGAATTAGTCTGGGAACGAGAAATGGGATGAAGAGAACGTTGTGGGAGAGAGAGGACAAGATGAAACTCGTCGCCTTGGCCCGTCTCGCAGAACAAGAGCATCAACAAGTACAATGACAAACTACACACAAACAACGACAAACAGCCCCTATCACCGCAGCCACTGTTTAGCATATTCCAACGCTTCGGTGTCTCCTTCTGCTTTGGACACAGTTGAAAACTGTACATTGGATAGGATGGTGGATATGGCAATTACAGAGGCTGTTGCGACGGAACGACCCGTTCGAGTCGTCGCTATCAATGCAGGGCGATTTATCCCAGAAGCAAACAAAGCCATGCTGAGAAACCACGGCACCCAAGGACAACTTATTACCATACCCTGTGGCCCTGCCAACTAACCGCACAATATTACGCGCCGTGCTATGCACGAACAAAGCGGAGCGCGGATACAGCTAGCGCTCGGTGGCCTCGCGCCCACGAATGGAACGGAGCGCACAATACAGTTAGCTGAAAAACGTTGAGTCTAAGTCAGATTTCCCCGTTTCTTGATCCTTCAAACAAGCAAAACAAAGTTTGAAATGGAATTCAGATAAGAAGAGAGAACTCGGAAAAATACGCGCAGAAATGAATATAATACTACCTACACCTGGCAGATCATGCAAAGCAAGTTGCAAAAACAGTCATAGAGCAAAATCCGAACCACGACCAGTGTCAGTCTTCTAAGTCCTAGTACGAGGTACGGAAGCAACCGTGTACAACATGGCTCGGCGGCCGCGATGTCATGTTGGCACTGTCCTCGGTCGTGCCAGTGCAGCGTTGTCTAGGACACTCGATTGACCTGGAAGCGTTCCCAACACTGCACATCAAGCGGGATGAAAAAGCAACAGGGCCCTTAGTCTCAAATTTGGTCGCCAGAAGCATTGCTTCCTAATTTGGCTGGCGACCACCAAAAAAACGTCTGGTTCGACACCATCCGTTTTGGGGTGACCCTCGGGATTTTCTAGGAAAGATCTGCTTCCCGAGTTCACCCGAATTTCCCATAACGGCTCGAGACTAAAAACGTTGTCATTTCGTCCGCTTCCTAAAAAGGAACGTCGGGTTTCGAGACTACCTGTTTCCAAGCTCCACAGTCCCGCTAACTCGATGGTCCGTCCACTGGCGAAACCCGAGTTGATCCTTTAGGTCTTGTTTCATTCATGTTAAGGGAGCACAATTTCCGTGTGCATTGGAGGATATCCGAGATTTATTCCGGTGACGTGTCCACAGAACATTTACATCATGATACAAGCCACAGCAATCGGTGCCGACTTGATGGTTGCTGCGGCGTCGATGATTCTGCCCATCCAAAGTCGCAAATATGCATTGAAGGATCAGTTTCATATACTCCACCGGTGTTTGCCATGTCCTTCGTAGTGAGCGACTTTTTGGTTGAACTGATGGGGGCATCTCACACGATAGTCTTATGTAAATGGCAACGTTGACAAGTATTAACTTGAACGGGGCAGTGACATGCCAGTGGAACTTCCGAACATTCACATATTTTGACTGCACATTAGTTTTTTACACTGTCAACAACACATTTTAATTGGTTGAAAACAGCGTAACCACTAACAATTTTTGACTGTTGTTATTGCCCATGGTGACCGCTGTTTATTAATCGCGCGGTGTAAAACTCGGTATGACTTCTTTACACTCCGAGCTTCAAAATGGGACTACCATCCCTGGCGATTTCGCCAAAGATACCAGCGAGCGCCCCAATCAGGTTTAGCGTGCCACTGGCAAGGATCTTGCTGACACCTGTAGTCTATGTCAAATAGGACGATGGATACAACCGACACTAGAGGCTGTCTCCACGGAATGATCCGTCGTTTCTATTGACAGGGTGAATTATCCCAGAGACGCAAAATAAGCCACTTTCCTGTGCAAACCTAGATGTGCCAAGGCACCACAGCATGGGTGAAAGTAAAATTTACCTTGAGTGCTATGTGCACGGTAATTTAGCAGTTTGCCACAATTCTTGTGGCAGGCTTGGACGCCAGGACCTGCACACGAATGAAACGGAACGTGGTGTACCTACAGGTAGCTGTACGAGCGCATGATACGGCTAAATCTAGGCGCTGGATTCCCCGTTTTGCGACCCTTTGAACAAATAAGGCTGTACAAGGCCTAAATGGATAAAAATTGAAGCAATGTGCCACTTACTAGAGGTTTGAACCGAGAGTTTTCGATAGTAACAGGACAGGCTCCGAGGTTCAGTCCGACTAAGGTGTTGCTGACTAGTCAAGAAGTTATCTGAAACAGAAACTTTGATGGGTTGTGACGTAGTTTCCAATCACAAACCACAGGAAGGCAAACCCGGAAGATGCAGTCAGTTCCGGTGGAATAAGTAGAATGCACCAAATCCAGGTACTCTGTGTCATTGTTGTGTGCAGACAAGCGCTGCCTCTGCACATGTCGGACCATCTCCTCCCTGTCGCCCGGCTCCGCGCTACCACACAAAACTGGCACCCCCAAGTTGCTTTTACCGGGGAAACGTAGAATTGTATAAAGGCAGTGATTGAATATGCAAAACGACACGTTCCCGAAGAAGAGCAACTGTCCTGAATCTCAGTTGGAAATTGACCATAAAGGATTAAAGTGATTGCCGCCGTACTTACCACACGGAGGAAACAAACAACCGCTCAAACAGCATCACCTTTCCATGTCCATTCATCCCAAAATATACGGTAGCCTGGGAAATGAAACGTGTATGTTTTAGCAAATATGCGAGTTGAGGTTACCGGATTCCGGCGAGAGTATGACAAGGGATAAAAGACAGCGAGTAAAGGGGAAAAAACAACAGCCAGGAGCCCCCACTAAGCACACGACATCACCCATCATAAACACACATGACCAAAGAAACGTACGACGTGATCATTGTCGGCGGAGGGTTCGGAGGCATCTACCATCTTATTCACCTACGCAACCTCGGTTTGAAATGCAAGCTGATCGAAGCCGAGTCCGACTTGGGTGGCACTTGGTACTGGAACACATACCCTGGCGCCCGTGTGGATAGCGAGATTCCCATCTACGAGTTCACGCTCCCCGAGCTTTGGAAAGGGTGGACGTGGACCGAGAAGTTTCCTGGCTGGCAGGAGCTACAAGCGTAAGTCAACAAATTCATCCACGCATCATATTATCGTACTCACATGCACTTGACCATGGGTCAGTTATTTCGCCTACGTTGATGATAAGCTTAATCTCCACAAGGATTGTCGATTCAACTCACGTGTAACACATACACACTGGGACGACCAGTTACATGTCTGGCACCTCGCATGTGATGGAAAAGATGGCATATACAAAGCTACAGCACGTCATCTGATCATGTGCATGGTGAGACTGACGTTACCTTTGTCTCCCTCGACTAATGTGTGTCTAGGGGTTCGCATCCAAGCCATACACTCCAAAACTGAAGGGTCTGGAAACATTCCAGGGAGAATGGAGTCACACGGCACGCTGGCCAAAGGAAGGAATCAAGACAAGCGGAAAACGAGTTGGAGTGATTGGGACGGGAGCGAGTGGAGTACAAGTGATTCAGGAGATTGGGCGACACGTATGCATGCACTGACCAATCATGATGTTTATTCCACTGACTGCACACTCGGATTAGGTTGAACATCTTACCGTATTCCAACGAACCCCGAATCTTGCAATCCCTATGAGCCAATATCGGGTCAGCGAGCAGGTCCAGGACCACTTCAAGCCAGTATATGAGGACATCTACCGGAAACTTCCCACTACATTCGGCTCCCTCCCTTATGACTGGATTCCACGTCCGATGATGGAGGACAGTGAAGAAGAAAGAGAGGCAACATTCCAAACACTGTGGAACCGTGGTGGTTTCCATTTCTGGAGTAGGTTGTCTCTGTTAGCACGGCCACTGAGAGCTCATTATTCGTTATAGTGGCCAACTATCAAGACCTCCTCCGTGACAAGGCTAGCAACGACGCTGTATATACGTTCTGGAGGAAGAAAGTCAGCAAGAGAATAAAGGACCCCAAAAAACGCGAACTATTGGCACCCCCAGTGGCGCCTCACCCATTTGGCTGCAAGCGTCCATGTCAAGAGCTACATTTCTACGAGGTCTTCAATCAGGACAACGTTGACCTTGTTGACATAAGTTTGAATCCCATCCTCGAAATCACGCCGAAAGGTGTGAAAACGAAGGAAAAGGAGTATGAGCTTGATGTGCTCATTCTTGCCACTGGTGAGCGGGATCCCGGAAAACCATCGAATTAGACGTGTAGCTGAACTGGATATAGGTTTCGACACCTACACTGGCGCGTTCATGGATTTAGACCTACGTGGATTAAATGGTGAGACAATCCAGGACCATTGGCGCGAGCGCACGACCACGTAGTAAGTTCTTGCATTCTCCCTACTCATTTCATAACTCAATACTCCGCGGAAAGCCTAGGTATGACGATTGACAACTTCCCCAACCTGTACTTTGTGCACGGTCCGCAGGGACCCGCGCCATGCAACGCACCGACATGCGTGGAAATCCAGGGGTCTTGGGTCATTCAAACAATTGAATATCTTCGCCAACACGGTATCACCAAGTTCACACCTACCTCTCACGCTGCTCTGACTTATAAGAGGCACATTGACTCGCTCTTCAACGCAACACTCTTTCCACTGACTAAGAGTTTGCACAATTGCGCCAACGTGGCAGAGAAGGAAAACGAAGCATATAATTACTTCGGAGGTGTTTTTGGTTATAAGCAGGAGATCATGGAAGAAATCGAGCGTGGATACCCGGGCTTCCAGAGAGAGGCGTTGAGAATGGCTCGGCTTTAGGGTCTGAAATGCAATTGGGAAAAGTTCGGATTGTGTCCTTAATTTAATGGTATTGTACAGGGCTGCCATTGAATATTGAGTAATTCCATATTCATAGAGTTCTTGTTCCATTCGCCTTTAAACTCTATCTAAAATCGTACATACAGTCCATGCATGAACTTATAGAAATTCCCGGCAAAGGGACCAAACACTTCCACAATACCTTCACTCAAGGGGAGCAGCCCGCTTGGACAAGTCACGGCCATTCGATGAACACGTTAAAACTGCTATCACTGCTATCCCAAAACAGAAGAGAGAAAGAAAACGGCAAACACTAGCGTTAGATTGACTACGCGAACGGAACGACTTGCCTGGTAAACCCTTTGTAGCAGTTGATCGACCCAGTGTTGCACTGGTCGCGCACAACGAGAAGAGCAGGACCAGCAAGAGCGAGGGTAGCAAGGGAGGCAACAGCAAAGAGACGAGCGAACATTGTGATGGTAGAAAGTGAGTGAGGAAATATATAGTTTGATGAGTGTGGGTGTTCAGCTGAGGGTAGAAACGGGCTGAGGTCCCCGCGATTGCATCTTTTTTTTCTTGTTGTCGAATGTTTCTGCTAGTCTGGAACGCAGAGCAGTCCAGCCATAGAGGTGAAAATCCGACTATTACTCAACTGTTAATAATGCCGGTGGACTGGGAATGGATTCGATGGAATACATACAGAACAGCCACTCCGCTAAGACAGGGTTTTTTTTTCGAACTGCATCTCCACGAGCAAATGGAAGTTTGGACTGGCTCAGTGGTTGTGGTCGATAATTGGAGTCTCCAATTCGAAAGATCATCTCTTCTAGGAATCGGATCCTGGTTCCACGAACTAATAAACCGGCGTGGCCGCTGAGTCAGTGAGCGTAAGACATGGCGCCGGCACGTGTTCCGTGTTGGCCAGCAGCGCGTTACAGCCTCGCCCTTCACGAGCTTTGAATTTGATCACTATGGATCTCCAAGAATTGAACATTCTGAAGGCCCAGTCAACGCCAGTTCAGTAGCGTCCAACCAAAGTATGCTGCTTCTGATCCTTCCTAGGTGAGTTTAAAAAGTCAGCTTCATCTAAGGGGATCTAACATTCACCGTGACACCAGGCGTGCAACTTGTTCTATGGTCCTTAAATTAGCCTGCAACGCAACGAGCGTGGCATTGACGTTACATCTGGTTGCATCCCATGGATTCGATGCCCGGAGCACCACACGAAGACCGAATATTTCTCGATTGCATTAGGGTCCATTTTCAGCAGTCTCAGAGCTGACGAGTTGGTACTGAAATCTTCAGCGGCATCTAAGTACATCGCATAGAATTGGCTAATCCATGTCCCATGCTTCGGAGTACCACATCGATCGTTAACTTACCTGCTTGTCAAGGAAGAGAGAGCCTAGCCGAAACGTCTGCGTAATAGGCAAGTTCCTGGTGAGCTTTTGGGCTATTTGTGTGTTTGTTCTATGTCGACGCAGCTCCGGGTTTGGCGTGACTTCGCACTCCCCGTGTTACCGTGCTCTCGAGCTATTTCTGCGGATCGAACAGTGTGAGTCGAGGCTGACATTCTCATCGGAGGCACGTCGCCCTACAAGCAGAGTGTGTGATGAAGTGTACGGACTGCCAATCATGTAGACTAGCACACGCGTCCGCGCGGCAGTCATGGCAATATGGCCACGACCTTCGCCGAGATGGTCCAGTGTTTTCTCTCATCCTGCGCAGTCTGTGAGCAAATTGATGGGAGATTGAGTCCCACTTGGTCTTCGGGAAGAAAGTCCGTTAATCAAGGTTCCCACGACCTGTGGCCGGGACCGGGATGTATAAAGCGAGCGCTGGTGGCATAATATGCCCCTCGACATTCGTCCGCACCATCGTCGCCCCCACAAGAACACATGAGTGGAAAGCTTGCTACTGGTAAATTGACAGTATCATTGGGTTGTACCTGCTCAACGGTGCCGACCAGAGTATGCCACCTGGCAGAAGCTCCAGCGAACCTACGACACCGAAAACACCAGGCTTATCCTGTCCGACCTCTTCGCCCAGGATCCAAATCGCTTCTCGAAATTCTCGAAAGAATATGTAGACGCTACTGATCCCGCCACTACCTTCCTTCTCGACTACTCCAAGAACTTGATTACGCAGCCAATCCTGGACACACTCCTATCTCTCGCGCGGGAGGCTCAGGTCGAGACGTACCGCGACAAGATGTTTGCAGGAGAGCATATTAACACCTCCGAGGACCGTGCTGTCCTACATGTCGCCCTGCGTAACTTTAATGACTTCCAGATCCAGGAGAGCGGTGTCGAGGAAGTTGTGGGCGTGCTCGCTCACATCAAGGAGTTTTCCGAGGCCGTCCGAAGCGGTTCCTGGAAAGGATATACCGGGAAAACCATCAACACTATCGTCAATATCGGTATCGGTGGTTCTGATCTGGGCCCCGTCATGGTGACCGAGGCTCTCAAGCCTTATGCGAAACGGGACCTCACTGTCCACTTTGTCTCCAACATTGACGGAACACACATTGCCGAGACCACCAGAGTCTGTGACCCAGAACGTACTCTGTTCATCATCGCTAGCAAAACGTTCACCACTCAAGAGACTATCACGAACGCTGAATCCGCGAGGGACTGGTTCTTGTCCTTTGCCAAAGACAAGGCTCACGTCGCCAAGCACTTTGTGGCTCTTTCTACGAACAAGAGCGCCGTTCAAGCTTTCGGTATCGATACCGCAAACATGTTCCAGTTCTGGGACTGGGTTGGTGGTCGTTACAGCTTGTGGAGTGCGATTGGACTCTCCATTGCCCTATATATCGGCTACGACAACTTTGAGTCCCTCTTGCAGGGTGCTCATGGTATGGACAAGCACTTCAAGGAGACTCCCTTAGAGAATAACCTCCCGGTCTTGCTCGCTGTTATCGGCATCTGGTACAACGATTTTTATGGGGCTCAGACGCATGCGCTTCTGCCGTATGATCAATACCTCCATAAATTCGCGGACTACTTCCAGCAGGGAGATATGGAGTCGAACGGAAAATTCGTCACCAAAGGTGGCCAGCGTGTTGACTATCAGACTGGCGTAGGTCCGACGACACGTTGTAGAGCTTCCCCACTGACGTATTTGCTGCATAGCCGATCATATGGGGTGCCGCTGGTACTAATGGCCAACACTCGTTCTATCAACTCGTCCACCAGGGAACGAAGCTGATCCCTGCCGATTTCATTGCCCCAACCACCTCGCACAACCCCATCGCAAACTCGAAGCACCACCGTATTCTACTCTCCAATTTCTTTGCGCAGCCAGAAGCCCTGGCGTTCGGAAAGACAGAGGAGCAAGTCCGCAAGGAACTCGGGAGTCGTACGAGCGAGGCACTGGTGAAGAGCAAAGTGTTTGAAGGAAACCGTCCGAGCAACAGCATCTTACTCCCACTCTTGACCCCTAGGATGCTTGGTGCTCTGATTGCTCTGTACGAGCACAAGATCTTCACCCAGGGCGTTATCTGGGGCATCAACTCCTTTGGTACGTTGGAGGACGTACTTTCGCTACTCGTGCTAAATGTGTGAATCACAGACCAAATGGGTGTCGAACTCGGCAAGGTGCTTGCAAAGAATATCTTGTCGCAACTTGACAAGCCTTCGGATGTCACTGGGCATGATAGTTCGGTGAGCATCACGACGAATGGCGACCAAGGGGATGCTGATTCAGCATGTTATAGACCACCGGCCTTATCCAGTACTACCAAAAGTACAGGAAAGAGTGAACGCGTACGGCCGTACCACGACGCGGCTTATTTCTCGGATCAGTGGTTTCTGAAACGCATAGACTTGCAAACAGAAAGAAATTGTAAACAGTCGATTTGTCCAACGCAGCCAGATTGCAGCCCACTTGTGTATCATTCTATAAACATCGTTCGAGTTTTCGGCATGCTCATGTCATACTGAATCTATGGGTGATTTGATAGGGAGTATTGGTAGCGATCCCAGAGGTAAGGCTGGAAGCCCGGGCTATCGAGTTTGTTTACTGCACCTATTAAGCGCCCTCTCCGAGGATCAGGGTAGTGTACAGACTGTCCTGACTGGTCCAGACTAGTCAAGACCAAAACCATCCCGCTGATAGGCTAGGCGAGGTTTTATCGCCAGGAGTCAGTCTCGGGTCTTATCGAGTGACTATGTACATATCTCCGATTACATAAGAAAACCTATTTGCGGCACGAGCGGAGCTAAAACGGCGAGACTTGGTTGCAAAGAGCTTGATATCAACGCTTGGAACCTATGTGTTTGTTATCATCACTGAGTATCTGACCATGCAACCAATTATTGGGCTCCTTCTGCTTGCGAGCGTTTCAGCAGCTAGCATCCAACAACCGCTCTCCGTACCGTCGTCTGCAGAAGCGGAGTCCGACGCGTATAAGTTCGATTGGCCCATTCAAAGGATCGCAGTCATCGGTGCCGGATCGAGGTATCTCCCGTGTCCCCCAATCGTTCTTCTCGCATCTCACGTATGCCCTGTAGTGGCCTGATCGCATACCGCGAATTAACTGAAGCCGGTTTCGACGTCCGCATCTTCGAGCGGGACAGCGTCCCAGGTGGTAACTGGCACTATACGGAGGAGGTTTCGCCCGATGCACCCGTGCCCAACGCCCCAACCGTGATTGCAGACTTTGTTCCCTCTCTTCCTCCAGCAAACGTCGATTTTCCGTATTCGGAGGTGTTTGAGGACGAACATAGCGAGATTTGGAGGGACCATAGAGGCCCAAAACCGGTCTGGGAGTCGTTGAGGTCGAATGCGCCCTCGGTACGTTGCATTGCGCGTTTCAAATGTGTCACGTGTCGTCTTCATCTTTGCATTTGTCTTGCTGTGGTTCGTGTAGCCTGTCCAACAGGTAGGTAGAGCACATCTTGTCGCTAGTCCCGATTTCTAGGCTCTAATCACCATCGTGGATCAGTTTCCTCAATGGTATTGGCCTGCGGGTACACAATGGGGTACGGTGTTTCCATCCTTTCTTTGTTCGAACCAGCCACTCATTCTGGACATCCAGAACTCTCACATTATCAACTTCGTAACTACGTTCGCTCTTATGCATCCTATCTCAACATTAACAGCAATGACGAAAACCCTGCAACTGCTTACAACACCCGCGTAGAGCGAATCGAGAAGCGAATCAACCAAGCCGGGAAAGAACAAGGTTGGAGACTCTGGCTCAAGTCTCTCGAGCGGATCGGGAGTCATACGTACCGTGCGACTTGGTGGACTGAGGTATATATACCCTTCTGTCTTGCTATCCCTTTGTCGAATGTTCCATCTTATGCATGGTGGTATGCAGGATTTCGACGCCGTCGCAGTTACCGTGGGCAAGTACAACGCACCGTCGATGCCGTCCATTCCTGGTCTGGAGGACTGGGTACAGAGGTTTCCTGGTCTTTTACGTCACGCAAGGCAGTATCGGCGACCAGAGGCATATGCAAACCAGACAGTGCTCATCGTTGGTGCATCCGTATGTCGTTGTCTGAAATCGTTTTTATCTCGTGCTGATAGATGGTCCAGGTGAGTGGGTCAGAGATATCTAGGGATTTAAATCGTCACGCTGGAAAGGTCTATCAATCATTCCGGGTAAGGTGGAATACAGTGTAAACATCTTGCCGCTATCTAACATTTCCTCGTATTCAAGCCTGACACCGGTATGCGCCAAGCTGGTGTTTGAAATTGTCCATAATACCTGACACTGCTATAGATGACAGGCTGCACTATAGGCTGGAAAACTACATGCGCCGGATACCCAAAAATACGACTCTTGTCGGGGAAATCAAACAGTTTTTACCGATTCCTGAAGGGTCTCCCATTCAGTCTGGCCTTGTCGAGCTCAAGAACGGTACCGTGCGTTTCACGTCGCTGCTGAGTCATTTCAACCATTGACAACATGTGTTAGATCTTACCAGGGATTGATAGCGTGATATTTGCCTCTGGCTTCCGCTACTCGTTCCCATTCCTGCCACAGTACTACGATGGTGCTACATATCTGCCCCATGAAGGCTCTGCCAAATCAGTGTCTCCTTTCCTTCCGTTGGATGGATTGTATGTCCGCGACTTGTATCTCGACATATTTCATATCCAGGATCCCACGCTTGCATTCATTGGAAGTTCGTAGTCATTTTTGTGTGTTCCTCTTGACTTGTATTCATTCAGGGCGCAGTGACATTGGGCACGCAGTCATTTGCCTTGTCGGAATACTCAACGCTCGCACTGGCAAAAGTTTGGTCGAACATGGCAAAGCTTCCAAGGAGTCAAACAATGCAGGAACAGTATGACAAGACTGTGGAAGAGCGCGGGGGATACGGAAAGCACGTCTTGTTCTTGGGTCCGGAACGGAGCTTAGGCATGTCGTCTCTTCCTCGTCTCGTCCTGGCATTATTTGAACTTCTAGTCATGCCGTAGCGAGCATTGCCTATCTGATTGGTTGGCTGAACGAGGCTGCAGCTACGTATGGTGGCAAGCAGGTTTGTTGCGTCCGTTCCTGTGAATGTCCCTATACTGACGATCGTCGCCAAGGTCGACGGACTACCAAACTAGTATGCTACTCTTTTCTTGGTGTGAATGGGCGTGATTTAGACGTATACGCTTTACAGTACTAAAGAGGTGAATCGCTATTGGCAAATCGCTCATTATGGAGGGCCACTCAAGCAGGCGATGGCAAAGGAAGACGAAGAGGTGCTGGCAGCTCTTGGGCTGATGCTGATGAGCGATGCAGCCGATCTATGACGACGAGTAGTGAGGAATAGAAAGCTAGTAACTCAGAGACTCTAACGTCGCTTATGTAATCCTACTGTCTTCCTTGTCCCCCTAGTTCTCTTCCTTTGATATCATTGACTGTGGCATTGCTTCGTGTCAAGATCGGCCCAAAATTTGGTGGAAATCGCAAACTTGACCAGCTGTTGCACACGAGTTTTCGTATCTGATCGCGCATAGGGACATCGCACACCCCTCGCGATCAACTTTTCACCACCGTGAGTCGTGTCTAATACAATAAAGAACGATGTTGACAGCATTGATCTCACTCACAGTGATCCTCGAATTGTGCATCAACGGTTGACTGTCTCCGCAGGCCACGTCTCAAAACTAGCGTCATGAGTCAACCGAATCTTCCAACACCACCCCAACAGTCCACACCCCAACCCGAACCGGAAGTACAGCAACAACCTTCTCCAGTGCAATCGCAAGCGTCACCGCAAACACAGGCACAAGTGCCAACTTCACCCACCAGCGCACCCGAAAACCCTGCCAGTGTCTCGCTTGTCAGCGTTGTCACAGCGATCACGGCCGACGTCCCCCCATGGCAATTGAACCAACAACTGAAGACCTTTGCGCCAAAGGAGATGCGGGACGTGGTGCTCGCGAGTTTGTTACCGGATGGACAAGACCCGCTAAGTGTGTTGGATATCCAAGCGAACACCCTTGGCATATTGCATATTCTGTGCGTCGCGTTCTTCGTGCTGAACTTGCCTTGCTTGATGACTCGGTCACTGTTCATGGTAGCGCCGCGCGTTTGCATACGACTGGTGCACCGAATCTCCCGTTCGAATATGTCGCCGAGTTTTGCCAAACATTCGTGCCAGAGCAAGCACGGTATACACCTGAGAAAGGTGAAGACGTGTTTTTTTTGTTGAGTGGCGTCATGTCTTATTTTCGCTCCAGTCACCCTTCTTGCGGTTGGAATACCACTACTTGCGGAGGCAGCGGGGAATGTGAGCAGTGTTCGATCTGGAAGGAGAACGCAGTTCTGATATCGAAGTGGACAGGTTGCGCTCGCTATTCAACCCCTGTTTCACTTATTGACCAGATATGCGCCGTCTATGTCGCATTTGACAACCATTCACCCGATTTTCCTCAAGGTAAGCGCATCGTTTGTCTACTTTTACACTGTTACCCAACACGAGACTTGGGCAGACATGCGTGTCGACTCGACATTTCAACGCGGCCCTTCCCGTTCTTGCATCTCCAATTACAATAATAGATACTTCAATTTCGGACTTGAGTTACAGCGACAACTTGGTGTACCATTATGCAGGGGGTATGGTATACGCTGCCCTCAAACGCTGGACTGCAGCGCAGGAGTTTTTCGAGATATGTGCATGCAGTCCAGGCTCGGCTAGCGCAGCAATTCAGATGGAAGCGCTCAAGAAGTTGGTTCTCGTACAGTTGATCCATGAGGGCAAGGTATACTCTGCCTCTTGACGGCAGAGTACTCCCGCTGATGTTTTGCGATAGACGACGCCACCGCCAAAGTACATTCATCCAGTGCTGCCTCGACTTCTCAAGAGCACCCCATATTCGGCGTTTGTGAACGCTTACCCGGACCGCAGGGCTGAACTACGTTCCATCGTGGAAGGGGAACTGGTCTTCACTACTGTTCGTATACAATGTCGTCGACTCGTGTGGAATTGGATACTGATTCCGCACGAGATAGGAGAAGACACTGGGTTTGGCTCTTCAAGCACTGGAACGCGCGCCACGATGGTCGATCAAGAAACTAACGTCGACGTACCTCACGCTCCACTTGTCTGACATTGCGCATGCTGTTGGAATTGAGAGCGTAGAGGATGTCCGAGGTTTGATTCTCGATATGGTGAGCGTTCTTTTATATATAAATACGCCCAGCGGCCTTGTTCACAAGCAAAAAATAACAACGGCACAGATCGCATCCTCGGAGATATCCGCACAACTGTCCGCGGACGGAACGGTATCTTTCTTTGATCCACCTGTCACGTTCAAGAAAGAGGACGTGGATAGGGTCCTTGCGCGGGCTCAGGAACAAGCTGCGTTATTGGCTTGTCTGGAAAAGGAGATGGCGAGAAGCAAGGAATATCTGACCAAGGTGGGTTATCCCGTTGCGATGTATCGGTTCCGGTTACTTCTGCACGGTTTTGCTGGCCGTTCTCATTTCTAATATCCATGCGTCGTTACATTACGATATTGATCTGTTGTCTTCAGGCCGTCAAAGGCAAGGAAGAAGCGTCTTGGGGTGCCATGGACGACGACTCTGGAGATCGTATGGGCTCAGGTCTTGGCTGGGTCGACGATATCGGCTTCCCTTAATGCATTGTGATGTCGACAAAACTTCGTTCTCATGCCTTGCAATCCATTTGATCCTTGAGGATCAACGTCTGGGTCCGAATAGTGTGTCTATCAAGACTGATCTGGTGATTTGGTCCACGCGCCTACGCGTTCAATAAATACACGAGGGTATTTATGCATATGTAGGTCCGTTCTTGTGCGCGTGCTACATCACTACAATAAGCAAGGCACTGTAATAAACGGTTGAACGACCCGGCGGCCGCGACGGTCCTGCGCCTCAGGGGCCTAAGGATATGTGTTCATTCGTTTTAACCACGCTCGTCATCCGCACTTGGCGAACAGGCGGCCACTGGTGACGTTGAGGACAGAATTCAACGAATATTCAACTGCCGCGATGACTCACAGGCGCGTACAATATCTGTCGGCCGATGCATGAGAAATCAATCCTTCGAGGTCACTGCAACAACGTGCCGACTCGTCTGTTTTCTAATGTGCACGTGTGGATGGCGGTGCTCGCTACTTTCACATTAAATATCCATTTTTCGACGTGAATCCCTCAAATGTCGCCCTCTTGGGAATGATATTACAGGAGAATCCATGTTACCAACTGATACAAACTTTAATTAATGGGGTGCGGATGACAGCGAGAGAGAGAAGAGCGGAGGATTGAGAATCTACTTGGAAACACCGTGATACTTGGCGACGGTTTCCCAGAAGCCTTTACCTTGGAGACTTGCAATTTCTATTTCGAGCGGGGTAGGTTGGCGGGAGCCGTCCGTGCCTGCAAACGTGCCTGCACCCCAAGAAGAGCCTGGGACGAGAAAAGAACAATAAGCAATTGCGGGAAATGAAACGTGATATTTGAACGTACCACCGTGGATCTCGGTCAGGTTGGACAGTTGAGGGAAGGCGTCTTTGTACCCAAGAGGGACGTAGATCATTCCGTGGTGGACAAAGGTGGAGAGGGTGTTGGAGATGGTGACTTCCTGTCCACCACCCTGGGTACCGGTGGAGACGAAGACACCGCACATCTTGCCAGCAAGGGCGGACTTGCTCCAGAGTGGGCCAGTGGCGTCCCAGAATGCCTAAAGAACCGATGAGATGCGCACGCGTCACGTGATTTTGCGGGAGACATACTTTCCACTGAACGGGGAAGTTACCATAGCGAGTGGGAATACCGAAAAGGAAGGCATCAAAGTTGACGAGGTCGTCGGGGGAAAGGATGGGGTAGTCTGGGCGGGGAGGTGCCCTCACGAGCTTCAGAATATCCTCTGAGAGGGTCTCTTGAATTCTATATGCCGTGTTGGCTGACAAGACACACGAAAGATAGACAACCAGGCTTACTGGTAGATTGTAGCACTACCGCCGGCATTGCTGACGCCAGTCTTAACAGCCTCAGCAACTGCGCAGAAGGATTGGGTCTCTAGATGAGCGACACAGATTTATCGAAGACATACGCTTGGCAATATGGCCATAAAGAGAGTATATGACGATGGCAACTCGGGGGGCCGACATGGTGTTTGCTGAGGGTTCAGAAGTAGCAGGCTCTGAGGGAGGTGGTACCGCTGGTGGAGGTGCAGGGACGGGGGTAGGTGAGGGTATGGACTCGACTGTGTCACCTTTTGTATCTTTTCGTCCTGACTTTGGTTCAGCGAAGTTATCCTTCTGCCGCTTTCCAGGAAAACACATCGCGTGAATATTTGTTTGCGAAAAAATAGATGGCAAAGCAGTGTGGGGAAATAATGTACCAGTTAGAGAAGGATAGTGAAGTTGAAGGGCATGTATCAGGCGTGGGATGGGGTCGTATGGGGTAGCGGCCGGCGAATGGGTGTTATCAACCACATGATCTGCTAGTAGTGTGAGCGAAGAATGATATTGAATCTAGGAAGAGCATACTGGCGCATCCATTCCCGACTTACATTAGGTTTGGATTTCTCATCCATGGAACACCAATACCTTTGAGTAGTTGGGCTGGGACAACCCTGGAAGGTGTCGTCCAACGGAGGCCAAGCTGATAAGGAGAGCTACATCTTTCAGAAACTCAGGGCGAGGAAAAAGCATTGCAAGGCGCCAAAGGTCCTAGTCAAACTCAAACGGGTTGTGGCTCAGTCGGACTCTTACCCACCAACTTGAACTTTCTCATCGGTTCCCAGCGCGGAAGTGCCCGCGGGTCCCATTCTCTTGTTCAATGAAACAGAAGTTCTGTCGATGTGTACGTCGAGCTCAACGTTGGCGTTGGCATCTGAAGGCCGTTCTCATTGGCAGGTATCCGGTGGTTCCGGAAACCGTCGGATTTCAGGTACATGTTCAAAGCAATATACGGGCGATTTCCATCAAAACTATGTTTCAAGGTTAAAAGTAGCTCAGCGGGGCAATCACACAGTGGTGGCCGTAATTAACAAGAAACCGTGATATCCGATCGCTGTCAGTGGTCCAGCATTTCTGTCCAAAATAGACCTGAGTTCTCGAGATTGCCAAAAATTTATCACGCGGCATCATAAGGCTACGCTAATTTAACCTCATTAGACGGAAGATGATACCGCAAAGGTATTTCGGTGGCCGATGCGAGGTGCAATTTTTTTGCAGAAGTGGCCGCCTGAAGGCAGAAAAAGTTTGATATGTCCGTTCAGGTCTTTCTGTAATGAGCCGAGGTGGTGGTGGCAGTCGATGGTCAGCTCAGGTCAACTTGTCAAGGTAACTGTTAAGCTTTCTCATCTTCGGGAGACGGCGCCCACGGGTGATAGGCTGACGAAACTGACCCCTAAACCAATTTTCAATGCGATTGCGCTTTTGTCAGAAATACGTCCAGGTTCTCTTTCAGTGACCAACTGCCACCTGAGTCGACTCACTGAGTATTTGCGTGTACCATGTCTTCACCCAAAGTCGCCATCATCATCTATTCGATGTACGGCCATATCGGCAAGCGTAAAGATCTTATTTTATATATTCCCAATCTACCCCTAACCACCAAAACGCAGTGGCGGAGTCCGTCAAACAGGGCATTGCAGATGCTGGCGGCTCGGCCACCATCTATCAGTATGTCTTTTCACGTCCCTGCTTGTCAGCCATTGATGCAGAGATTCATCTAGGATCTCAGAGACACTCTCGGAAGAAGTGCTAGCCAAAGTGCATGCACCCCCTAAACCAGATTATCCAATCATCACGCCCGCTCAACTTCCCTCGTTCGATGCATACGTGTTCGGGATCCCTACTCGCTATGGCAACTTCCCTGCCCAGTGGAAGGCAAGTACTTTTCCCTCGTTCGTTATCTCGTTCCTGAGAGTTAATTTTATCGCATTTTCTCTAGGCGTTCTGGGATGCGACAGGTGGGCTCTGGGTCAAAGGTGCCTTGGCGGGGAAGTTTGCTGGTGTGTTCGTCTCCACGGGTACGCAGGGAGGTGGTCAGGAAGCGACCGCCATGAACACCCTCTCCACTCTCATACACCATGGCATCTGCTTTGTCCCTCTTGGCTACGCCCGCGCTTTTCATATCTTTAACAACACGGACGAGGCCAGGGGTGGTGCGTTTGTTGTGTTGTAGCACCCGATTGCAGCATGTTGACATGCACGACAGGTTCGGCTTGGGGAGCGGGTACGTTTGCTGGCGCTCAAGGTGCTCGCCAGCCGAGTGCACTCGAGCTCGAGCTCGCCAGGCTCCAGGGCCTCGGCTTTTGGGAGACTGTCTCCAGGTTCAAGTTTGATTGATTCGATCACATTCTCCAGATGCATACAAGTTACGTGTATGAGTATAGGTAATTCGTAGTGTACAAATCCTGCAATGAGAACAAGATGTCTTCGAGTGACATGGGTTACTGACGCGTCAGTTCATCTCCTCTGATTGAATCAACCGTCCCCAATTTCTGAAACCGATGTGTAGCCAAGGAGACGGATCAGACGGTACCATTTGAGGACTCTGTAATCTACCCCCATGCGACCTTGCGGCTAGATCGTTCCTGTCAATTCCGGTCCTAAGTACCGAGTGCATCTGATTGAGCGTGGAGAGAAGAGATACGCTGGTAGAAAGGCAAGTTCCGATACGTATCATTCCCTTATCCTAACAGCCGTTTTAGGATGTTTGGGGCTGACACCCCGCAGCTGTCCTGTCCTAAAACACCCTTATCCATACCTTACTTTCCCTGGGTTCAACAAGACCGTTCCTAACATGGCTAAGAAAGCACAGGCGTTTGCTCCGTGCTCCGTGTGCCGTACATACTTTGAAATGAACGCGGACTGAAGGTGGACCTTGTTAGCAGTGATATGGCATGGTCATATGAACAATCCGAAGCGCAGTGTTGAGACAGCATTGCGTTTGCAGTTAACCACGGACCTTGCTGGCCAACAAAAAGATGAGCTCGTCGTTAGCTGATACGCTGGTGGACAGCTCATTCCATATTCAATATCGGTCCGGGATTACACATCAACTCTGTCCTGCCAAGGCACTAGACTAGATACTAAAGGTTTGTCAGCTCAACGCCATTGTCCACCGATACCGCGGGATCTCGTGAGTACCAGATGCTCATTTTTGTGCACGCGTGCCGTGATCGCCGCGCGCGGCTGACCGTGTCCTTGATGTTCCAGACCTGGTAGTGCCATATCACCGCCGCCTCCTCAATGACATACCAAATGATACCATCTTGCTAATACATTGGAACTTTACGCAAGGGTACAAATACCAGTTTATTCACTCCCAATGTTGAACCCCATCGAACTCTTACATCCCGCTCATCTCTGATCAATATGTCCTCCCCAAGGGTCGCCATCATCATCTACTCCATGTACGGCCATATCACCAAACGTACGTGAATACCATTGCAAATGTAGCTCACCGCTCTGACTACGGTCCTGATCCTAGTGGCCGAATCCGTCAAGGAGGGCGTTACCGCAGCTGGCGGCTCTGCCAGCATCTACCAGTACGTCCATTTCCTGCGTGTCTCCAACGATCGATTGCGCTAACCAACCGCACATCTCCCATCTAGAATCCCTGAGACCCTCCCAGGTGAAATCCTCACCAAGATGCACGCCGCTGCTAAACCAGACTACCCCGTCATTTCCGCCAATCAGTTGGAGGATTTCGACGCCTTTCTCTTTGGTATTCCCACCCGTTACGGTAACTTCCCCGCTCAGTGGAAGGTGAGCCTCGTCGCCATTGTGTTGTAGCCAGCGAACAGAACTCTGAATTCCTTTTTGCAGGCCTTTTGGGACGCCACAGGTCAACTTTGGGCCAAGGGTGCCTTGACAGGCAAGTTCGCGGGTGTGTTTGTCTCCACGGGTACGCCAGGAGGTGGACAAGAGAGCACTGTCATCACCTCGCTCTCCACGCTCGCACACCACGGTATCGTCTATGTCCCTCTTGGCTACAAACACACATTTCCCCAATTCGCGAACTTGAACGAGCCTCATGGTGGTGCGTCCTTTTTAGACGTGTGCGCCCTGTCGGTGGGCTGACATGTGTATGTTTGTGTATCTAGGATCGCCTTGGGGTGCGGGTGCGTTCGCGGGCGCGGATGGGAGTCGCCAGCCTAGTGCGCTCGAACTCGAGATCGCCAAAATTCATGGTACCACGTTCTACGAGACCGTTGCCAAGCACAAGTTCTAAAGGAGGCTGCACCACATCATGTAGTACTATACACGTAAATAGAAAATGGATATTTTTGGCAGACAAGTCCCCTCGATCTGTTCACTATTTCGTCCGTCGGTGGAGATTGAACGTCAGGTTGGAGGGTTTCTGGGATGCTGCGGAGACACCGAAACCAGAGTGATAGCATGATGGAAATCGCATGCTGCAGCTCACTATACGTCACGAATTACTGAAACGGAGAAGTGCTTGTGGAAAGACCTACCCAGTTCAAGGAAACGGCTGATGCTAGGCGACATTGCCATAGAAATAAAATATAAAACAAACTGTATTTTAAACTCCATGAGTATGAGTATATCCTTCCCAGTAAGGCAGAGAAGGCACACGCTTCCATCGTTCCGTTTACCGAACTTACAAGCGAACGCCGGCTCAGGTTGGCCTGTGACGGGAAGCAAGGAACATTTGACAAATCCTCGGACTCGGCTGCGGTTCGTACCAGAATTCAAGCTTTTCCAAGGCAGATCTTACATGGATCAATGGTGGGATGCTCACTGCGTCATCATTGTGATTACTCACGGCTCGAGAAATGATGATTCATGACGGTAGTTCCCTTGCCCTTCAAGTGGCACACCAAGTGGCACACCACGAGGTTTGTCAGCTCGACGCGATTGTCCATTGATACCGCGGATTCTCGTGAGTACCAGATGCGCTTTTTTGTACATGCTGACCGTGATCGCAGATGAGCGTGTCCTTGATGTGCCAGACCTGGTAGTACCATATCACCGCCGCCTCGCTGATGACACACCATACTGTCATTCTGCGCTTGGAGCTTGAACATGCAACCGTACAAATACCAGTCCAATCGCCTTCAACGAGTCCCATCTTCGAACGTTATACCCACTTCTGTACACCAATTCATCTCTACTCGACATGTCTTCCCCACGGATCGCTATCATCATCTACTCCATGTACGGCCATATCGCCACGCGTAAGTGGGCCAGCATTGCAGACACAACATTCTTCAACCATCTGACCTCGTCTTAATCCTAGTCGCCGAATCCGTCAAGGAAGGCGTTATCGCAGCTGGCGGCTCTGCCAAAATCTACCAGTACGTCCATCTCCATTCTCTTCCACGATCGACTCATCGATCCAATCACCCATTCTGCGTCTAGAATCCCAGAGACTCTTTCAGATGAAATCCTCGCGAAGATGCATGCCCCTCCTAAACCAGACTACCCCGTCATCTCCGCCGACCAGTTAACGGAATTCGATGGTTTCCTCTTTGGCATTCCCACCCGTTACGGTAACTTCCCCGCTCAGTGGAAGGTGAGTCTCGTCGCCGGTGCGCGACGTCGTCATGTTGTAGCCGACGATCTGATCACCCCTCGTCAGGCCTTTTGGGATTCAACAGGCCAACTCTGGGCCCAGGGCGCCTTGGCAGGCAAGTTTGCGGCCGTATTTGTCTCCACGGGTACGCCGGGCGGTGGACAAGAAACTACCATCATGAACTCGCTCTCCACGTTGGTGCACCACGGAATAGTCTACGTCCCTCTTGGCTATAGCCGCACGTTTACTCAACTCTCCAACTTGACCGAAATTCATGGTGGTGCGTCCCTTTTTTCTTTTTCTTCCGTCTTTCCTCTTGAATCGTGGACTGATCTGGCTGTGTCTAGGATCCCCTTGGGGTGCGGGTGCGTTCGCGGGCGGGGATGGGAGTCGCCAGCCCAGTGCGCTCGAGCTTGAAGTTGCTAAGCTTCAGGGCACCTGGTTCTATGAGATTGTGGAGCGGAGCAGCTCTCGGCCCCCTGCAGCGCCAGTGCCAGCGCCAGCACCAGCGCCGGCACCAACACCAATCAAGAATGGTACCACTAAGAATAACATGGGCTTCATGGGAAGATGGCGAAGTGTCGCAAAGCGCACTACATGAGCAAACGTTGTCTCCTTTCCCATTCCCTGTTTCTCAGATCATGTTGGTCCAATCGTTTGCCAAGCACATGTTTTTAGAGTACCCTTGAGTCTTCATGGAGCATGTAATCTACATATACATTTGTAATGGGTAGCAACGTAAATGGGACGCAACTAGGGGTGGGCCAAGCCCCTCGCACCCCAGTTCATTCCCGAGTGGAGGGTGAACTTGAACATGAGCTCCACGGATTGGTGGGAGTATGGAGGGGTTGCTTCAACACCGCCCTTCTCTCGCGGCCAAACACCTCGATGTAGGCTTCGGTCACCTCCGTTATCTCTCGCGAAACTTTTAAAGATCAAGCAAATGAGCTCAGTCAGCAACCGATAATATCGGAGGTAGGACAGTAGGATAAGAATGAACTGATTGCAGACAGCCTTATCTTGTGTCGGATTGATCGTGTCACGGTAGCGAAATCACGCGTACAATTAATCTCCGTCGGCAGAGGTCACGTATCACCCAAATCGATGCGTCACGGTACGGCGTTGATGTGACGGAAAAGCAGGGGAATCCCAAGTAGACCAAATAATAGCGTTCGTCACTAGTACTGTCAAGATACTTACGGGGATGTCGACCTGTGATTGAAGTTGGTGTGGAATAAACGTAACACATTGAATTTCGGTGAGCAACATATATACGGGCCTCTATGACATCTCATCTTCCGATAGATCCGGAAAATCGGACCCGCCCAATCATAGTGTTCCCCCATGGTGGCCGCCCTCATGATCACATACGGAATGTCAATTACGGGGGAGTATAAACATGACGATGACGCCACGGGAAAAGAGATCATACCACATCTGGCAAATTCTGCCAGTGCACGTCAATGTCACCAGTAAAAAAATTTGACAGGCACACATATGATATGACACTTACAGTCGGGAAACACCGCCTGCAAGGTGATGTGCCACGCACAGCAGAAGCTTGCCGAGTAAGAGACGCAATACAGGAGGTGCCAACAGACCTGGATCCAACGTGGCTTTCGCTGGACAGTAGCATAGAGGCCGCCCGAGAGCATCAGCGCTATAATGCTTGTTAGAAGCCCGAAGTGGCGGACGAGATGTTGGGGAATTGGGACTTGGTTGGCAAGGAGGAAGACAGTGGGAAAAAGGATGAATTCGGTGCTGATCCACGTGGTCATGCAAAATACATCGAGGAGGACAATTTGATAGGTGAGATCTTGATTGAACGAGGACAAAAATGGGTCCTTCTGAGGAGGAGGAGTGGTAACAGCAAAATGTGTGGACATGATGAGACAAGCGAGCAATGCGAGATAGGAGACTAGACTGGATTGAGCACCTTCGGGTTATGATGTTGCTGAGTATTTATTTGTGGCGGCGGGTGTGAGTCAAGGCTACGTAGGACGACATCTATGTTGAGTGAGCTAGTGCCACGATGCAGTGCGGAAAGCGCACTAATGCGCGCTGCACACCACTGGAAACAGGGCAGGTACCTGCACCATCAGTGGTAGGAGAGGAGTCCCACGGTAGAAGAGCTCCCGGCGCCTGTGCGAGCGGTAGAAGGGGAATCCTCAGCGGCGGAATGGTCGCCAGCGCCCGTGCTAGTGATATGCAGCTAAAATGAATGGTTGTTACACAAGTTGCGCAAGCCCTCTCATTGGCCGATATTCACTCTACGCGATACTAGGACACCCAAATGGCGCCAATTCCTTTTGATCTGACCAGCGGAACTTGAAGCGGGATTGGTTGGGACATCGCCAGCGCCCGCACTGGCCATAGAAGGGAGATTTGATGTGGTAGCGCCAGTGCCTGCACCGGGAGCGAAATGGGCATGCATGCCGGGGATGAACGTTCTTCATCACCGGCATGCATGCCAAATCGATGGACTCGGGGTACTGACTGGTACTGGATTGTCGCGTTGGCTTGATAAAGGTCCAATGTGGGAGATATTGAGTGCTCACTCAATACCCACCGTGCTGAAATGCCGTGCACTACCAATTATATCTATCCACATAGAGACTTTTGATCCTCGCACGATATTCCTTTCAGAAATTCAGAGATGATTGATGCAGGTTCTGCTTAGTGCGAACCTACGTCGCACCCGTGTGCAGCCCACTTCGAGCCGCAGCAATCTTCACCGTCAATAGTGATGACAACTTGAAGATCACAGTGCCTGGGGAGAATGTACCGCAGCGTCCGTGGCATCAAGCCAAGTGGCAGCTGCAACTTGTGATATCTTCGTCGCAAAAAGTTCTGGGGTGGGCGAAAACAGCGTTGATGGCAAAGTTCCTGCTACTGTGACGGTGCTCGACATTGGACAAGCTTGCCAGTGGCACCGTCACGTGTTCTGTGAACCGCGGCAACCAGACTTTGCATTATTTCCCTAGTATCGCCAATAGATACGCTGTCTCCTTGCCCATCCCTTGTTTCTCATCGTGTTGATCCAACGTCGCTGAGCACAAGCTTTTAGAGTAGCCTTCACCACGGAGCATGTAATATACATATACATTTGTAAGAGGTAGCGACGTAAACCGGATGCAGACAAACTACGCCTTGATTCGTGAATGGAGGGTGAACATGAACTCCACGGATTGGTGGGATGGTGTCGTACAGATCAACATGGAATGAGACAAGGATGGCAAGATGGGAACCCACGTACTAAGACATCCAGCAGCCCTGGATCCTCCTGGAAGGTCATTATGTCACATGAGCTCATCCACCGAGTATGGAGGGGTCGCTTCCTCCACTACCCTTCTCTGGCGGCCAAACTCCTCGACATGGGCTTCGGTCACCTCCGTTATCTCTCGCGGAACTTTAAAAAATCATGCAGATGAGCTCGATGGCCAGCAACCGGGGAAGTGGAATAAAGGAATAGGAACGCACCAGGTCCCCTGATTGCAGGCAGTGCTCGCCCGACCGTGTCTTGTATAGTTTCCAAGCGTCGATTGATCGTGCCAACGAATTTCTGATCGAAGATATATCACACCAGCAAGTGAGTACAATGAACAAGTAAAAACGAAACCAAAAAGTCATATCCCGACGGATTGATTTCCTGAGCTTACCTTTTGATCCTCTGCGACGAGCTCGAGTATCTTCTGACTTGCTCTCTGCGACTTTTCTTGGATGGCCTCTTGGGCCTGGCCGAGTTTCACTATGCATCCCGAGGACGGTGTTGATCATCTCTGCAGGTCGAAACAAGGTAAGTAATGACGTACATGTGAATAGCCGTTTTCCTTCCTCACTCCTATCCTCTTGGAATTGAAGCAAATGTCCCACTTCGCTGAACAAGACCATTAGCTGACACGAACGCGAAGCTGAGAGAACACGGACCGTTGGGCAGGCATGATATACAAATCCGACACACGCAAGTACGTTCCTGAAATCCGCTCGGCGAGCATACTCACTTTGAGCGGACCCATCATTTGGGCGTACATGGCATGCCGTGCCCAGTCTAGCAACACGTCATATGAGTCCAATCACAACGGTGTTTGGCGAAGAATGCGCACCGGAAAGCGAGACGCCAGCGAGGACCATCCTGGAGTTGGCTTCGATGTTCTTCACCCACGATGTCACTTGTGGTTTCATCACGTCGTTGATGAGCGATGCAACGTTGGAAAAGAACTCGGTCATTTGCGAAAACTGGGCACGGAGCGCTATGGTAGCAAGCGAGTCACAGGTCTAATCACGGATGCGTGCGGGGTGGCACATACTTGTAAAAGCCTTGACAGCTTGCATGAGCACAGGCAAGATCTCTTTCAAGGTGGCGTTCTCCAGAGATAACTTCGTCATGGATGTGATCGTCTTTGTGATTTCACGCTGGCCCTCGATCAAACGCGTGGACGCCTTGTCGTATGACTCTCGTGCGGCTTCGAGATTTGCGCGGGTTTGGTCAACCTAGGGAGAACGTGAGCCTGTCCTCAAAGATATATCCGTAGCGCAACGCACTCTAAATGTTGCTGTTTCAACTGCAGCTTTCTATACAAGGGATTTGGTCATAACCGTATCGTTCGCTAGGGATACGAGGACTACATACCGTACAACTGGTGGTAGCCGAAACGTTCTTTGGCGTACCAGGGCCAGTCGCAACGTTACCGGTTTGCTGCAGTACGAGATTGCACCGCGTCACGATACCCTGAAGGGTTTTGATCATCTTATTTACCGGCTGCTTGTGTTTCTTGAGTGCTAAATCATCGTGACTCTCGATGGTTCTCGCCGTCGCATTGACCTTCTTCGTGATGTGAACGGCTTGTTCCAAGATAGGCAGGAGCTCTGACGAGATGGGCTTGGATTTGTTGAGGCGATCCATCGTCCTTTCCAAGCTCGCTTCGACATACAAGCCGCCACTCTTCTTGTTCTACATGGGTTCGTGAAAATAAGCCATCTGTGGTGAACGAAATTCGCGTGCAGGGCACGTACAGAGCCACGAATGTTATCCCAGTCTGGCTTGCCTTCGGGTCCTCCAGAGATGAGTAGTTTTAAATCGGAAACGAGCCCGAGAGCGTGCTGAGCAAGAGTGACTCCGGGGTCACTGAGTGCCTCCCCTGAAGGTTGCGTCGTTGTCCCTGCGCATGTTACCAGTTGTTCACCTTTAGCGCGCTCGGGGAATTGCGAGTGCCTACCAGGTGAAGAAGACGAGCCAGTTTGCAAATAGTCACTCTTGACCTTGCCCATCCCGAAAACGGCGTTTATGGGAGCTGTAATGGCGTTCGTCAAGCTTTCTACCACATGCATGCCCACGATATCCCAGCTAGTGAAACGTCAAGCCGATCCACAGGCAACGACGAAATAATTACAACTTACCCAGACGGGAGAGCATCCACAGCGGTCTTGAACTCTCCTTCCGCGGTTGCAAACGACTAAATGACATGGTCAATCAAGTGGTCCGAAATTTTTGAAGGATGGCGTTATTACGTTCTTCATCAATTCGGACGTCTCCTTGGCTTGATTGACCATCTTTTCTTCTTGCTCTGCTTGTTGCCGGAGAATGGAGAGGTGCATTTCGTTCCGCTCCGTTACTTGTTCTACGGTTCCAATCTGTCGGACACCGTGAACCACAGATGAACTTGGATACTCTCAAATATGTCTACCTTGTAAGTCGTACACTCCAAGATCTCTTGAGCGAGTGCAGAAATCCGAAGAAACCCTCTCTCACATGTCCGTGATGCGTCTCTGACGAATAGTATCAGCAACTACGCCATTCCGACCGTCAATGATGCAAACGACATGATTACACGTACATGCATATGTTGGTGAGTTCCGACACTGAGTCGAGCGCATTCGGGAGCAAATATTCAACCTCAGCGGGGGATGTACTCTGTACGATGATCGTCACGGCCCTCCTGATCGCGTCCGGCAATTGACTCGATGCATTGTTGATACGCGTCATTTGGTGTGACGCTGTCTCAAACGCGGTATAGCCGTCACCAACCATCTGCTGGAGGCATGTCTTGAATGAGGTGGGGTACTTCACGTACGTGAACTTGACGGACTTGTTGTTCTCGGAGATGAGCGCTGCATGCACAACTGTGGTCAGCGGGATGACATGGATGCTTAGAAGAGGGAGTAACGAACAAAAGTCATTTGTGCTGGAGGCGATGACCATGAGTGAACCGAGGAGGGCAATGGACAGCGGAGCGGGCTGAAGGAGGTCTCCCCAGTTTGTATTACACCACATGCTACGCGAATGGGTTCCAAGGTGATGGCATGAGCGTGGACAAAGGTACGCACACCATCCAGCTGTCCTCGTTGACATCTCTGCCTTTGGATATCTGCGAGACTGCATTACGGACTTGGACCAACTCAGTGGATGACATGAGATGGAATTGACAGAAGGTATACTATGAAATTCGTTGGTTGACTGTTGGCTGAGTGACGCGTTGTGAGCGAACCCTTTATACGACGGTTGAACTATGTTGATGACCCACCTTCTGGTGATTAGGGCCAACAAGTCCATTTCAATTTGAGGGTGGGGGTGCGCTCATAGAACCTGCTTCCATTCCCGAACATCTTCAACCTGGACGTGTGCCCATCCGCAAGGCAAATGTGTGATTTCCAGAAGACTTGGTTGTCCACCAAAGCTGTGTCGGTCCCTTCTGTAATGTGAAAAGTGAAAAGAAACCAGTGACGCTGTAGTTGAATTGGTTCATCGCCGATAACGCGGCAGACCAAGCAGTCATCAGACGACCTCGACACAAACTCCAAGACCGCCCGAGTGCTTCGCATTCTTCGCGTTTTTCATGTCCTAGGCCAGCTGACTTGTCACCTTCTCGAACACCATGATATGTACTACGTGTTGCAAAAGGGCAACTTTCACTGTCACTTCGTCATATTTCACTAATCACTCGGTCGCAACCCAGGTCAAGGACCAGGACCCTCTCCTTAATTATAGCTTCTATCACAGAATCGTCAACATGCGCTCCTGTGGTCGTCGATTGCCAACGCCAGACGATGTGTTGTTTATCGATTTGGCAAGTCACACCCTCTCAACTGTGACGAAGAAGCGGCGTCGTTTACTACGTGTTGCAAAAGGGCATCACTTCGTCGTATTTCACTAATCACTTGGTCGTAATCCAGGTAAAGGACCCTCTCCTCATAGCTTCTATCACAGAATCGTGAACACGCGTTCCTGTGGTCGTCGATTGCCAACACCAGGCGACGAGGGTGTTGTTTATCTTTCTGGAATGTGAAAGGTCAGAATTGATCAATTTGGCAAGTCAGCTGTGATGGAGAAGCGGCGGGTATCATTTCTTGGGCGCATGAGTTCAATATGGATGGATGTTCTTGCTTACAAGGGTATGGGCCCTTCGTATTTCACTAATCACTCGGTCGTAATCCAGGTAAAGGACCCTCTCCTCATAGCTTCTATCACAGAATCATGAACACGCGTTCCTGTGGCCGTCGATTGCCAACACCAGGCGACGAAGGTGTTGTTTATCTTTCTGGAATATGAAAGGTCAGAATTGATCGATTTGGCAAGTCAGCTGTGACGGAGAAGCGGTGGGTATCATTTCTTGGGCGCATGAGAATGGATGTTCTTGCTTACAAGGGTATCCTTTGCAGGAACAGCTTGGTGCTCCCTGAGCATGAGGCCCCACTAGGCGCCTTTGAGTCTTGGTGTCATATGACATTCCAACATACATAACCCAAAAGTGTTTGAACCGCCTCAAGTTGCTCTTTATTCTCCTCGACGTCCATCCTCCTTCGACGCTCTCCCAGGTCACCGTCAACAAGCATACAGTACCAGAAGCTACTTCTTACCATCGATCACGCCATGTTCGGGCCAGAGTTTGCCCGCATTATTAGCGAGATTCTCCGAGTCTCGGCTATGAAACTTCAGCCTGAGGTTGAAATGGTAGAGGACGTAGGTCAACAGAAGTGGCACCATCAAAGTAGGCTTATCCACCCTTGTACCTCAGGCCCAGATTAGTGCGCTTGTCTCGAGAGCTGCCACAATGCAGCAGGACATCGAGGATGCAGCGGATCGCTGTACATGTTTTGAACAGTCGTTGGCCACGTTACAATCTGAGAGCGACACACTTCTGACGCAGGACGCCGCCCCTGCGATGGATACCCTCCTCGTGCTCGTCAACAGTATCGAATCACTCCACCAAGTCACGCAGGATCAAAGGACGTCTGCTTTGCTGACCAGTCGTGACCCTACATCGGCGTTTACAGCAATCCAGGTCCGCGCACCACTCGTGACCGCCTGTAAATCGCAAAGCCGAATCGTATCTGCTCATTTTCAATCGTTAAGCGAGAAAGCGAGAAACCTGACACAAAAATTTAGCGAGGTATGCTAGGCTGCTCGTCCACACGCATCACGCATTGACACTTTGGCACGTTTCCTTGCCTCCCGGACGAATGCAGCTCGCGACGGACTTTACGTTTGAAATTAGCCTGGCACAAGAACGCATCGAGAGACTCCAGAACATGGTGCAACTTGCAGAGACGTTACGAAATGGCCAAGAAAGTGAACGCGAAAGCTGGTAGTACGTGTGATGTCTTCTCGACATACTCTGACAGTGCTCTGAATGCCCATCTCGCAGTGGGCAAAAAGCGACAGCCGAGGCACATATCCAACAAGCCAGAGAGACCATTCGATCTGCGGAGGGGAAGCGCGATAGTGCGGAATCAGCTCGGGTATGGGTTTTGATCCTGTTGATCTCGTTTCTGGTGGTGGTCAGACGCAAGCTCTCTTTATCAGGTCGTTCGGAACATTTTCACGCTTGGTCTCGGGGAGGTCTTCGATCTCTTTGACTTGAACGAGGAGATTGAAAACGCTGAAAGAACGGTCGCAAGCGCTGAACGAAACGCACGCGATTGCGAGCAAAGCATTCAACGGGCCATGGCTGCCCTGCAACGAATCAATGGCGAAGTAGCACGTCTTAACTCGCTTGGGGATACGGTCTACGCTCAGGAGACGACGCTCCAAGCGAGCGTGAGGCATGGACAAGCCCTCCGCACACGTACCATCGATCTAACCAATGCCTCTCTGGATGTCTCCCTCTTTGTCGGGACACTCGCTGCCAGGAGTGAAACGCTCGCAGTACACCATACAGCGCAAGAATTCGCGCAAGGAGTGTTGAACTTTGGGAGACTAATGGCGTCGGATAGGAGGTTGAATGGATTGTTGGTGCAGCATAATCCGGGGGTGTTGCAAGAGACGCTGGATATGATTGCACGGAGCGACCCTGTAAGCGATCTCGGCCACTTGATAGGAGCACAACAGCCGCGGCTTGCGATCCATGACCTGATGTGACGGTTGCGCGATGTTGACGAGTGGATATCCTATTGAATGGGTATATGCTTACGAACTTGGCCAGGCCAGTGACTCTCTTACGATAAGGGTTCTTCTGCCGTGCGTAGGATAGTCGTTGGTATTATCTTGTGCGTATATGATGGAAGTATGTGACACAGATTCCATGAACTCCATTGAGGAGTAGAGACCGTATGGCCCCAACTTTAAGGATCCCCTCACTTAAGTTACGCTGCCGCGATCAACAGAACTCTTCATTAGATGGAATGTGTCCTATCCTTTCGTACCGGATTTTCTACTTTGGCTTTGGGGGGTTGATGGTCGTCTGCATATAGGACCGCCTTGGGACGTACGCTCGAGCTCAAGGTCGTCAACAAGGGATTGGTTTTTGTTTTGGCCCACTGAATTATTTAAAAGTGAGGCGATTAAGAAGGATGGACTGGTTGTCTGAGAGAAGCACTTTCCGTATCGTTGGTGACCCGGGCCGGCAGGATCCGTCCGACCTGTCTTCTCGCCATAAACCATGCAACGTCTCAGGCAAATCTCGAGCCACTTGTACCCGTTCTCTGGCGTCGCAGCTCTCCAAGAGAAACGCCCAGACGATGTCGTCGTCACGATGGCAATACGTTCACCCTTGACAAAGGCCAAGAGAGGTGCTCTCAAAGACGCTCTGCAAGTAACCTCCCTACGCTCATACGTATCATGGACTCAAACATTTCTACCCCACACAGCATAGACGAACTCATGCTTGAAATGTTCAAGGCAAGCCCATCACTCACTCTCGTGTCCCAGTTCACGTTAGACGTATCTCCACACACCACAGCAAGTCATCGCCTACTCCCACGTCGATCCCGCGAGCGTAGGCGACATCTGTGTAGGCACAGTTCTGACACCCGACCCGGTCTACCACGCCCGTAGTGCTGCCCTCGCTGCCGGCTTCCCAGAGACTGTACCCATCCAAGTCGTCAACCGATTTTGCTCCAGCGGGCTCATGGCGGCGACTGTAATCGCGAACCAAATACGGTCTGGTCAAATTGAGATTGGACTCGCCGTCGGCGTCGAGTCTATGAGTCAAAAGTACGTCGGACTCCCTCCGCATCCTCATCTCCACCCCCATGCCGAGTCTCGTCATTGATTGTCATTCCCTTTCTCGGACGATAGCCCAGACAAGGGTGCACCACCCCAGTCAGAGAGCGTCAGTGCCAACGCAACAGCGAAGGATTGTCTTTTCCCCATGGGCTGGACGAGCGAAAACGTCGCTCAAGACTACAACATCCCACGTGACGTTATGGACACATTTGCGGCCCAATCGTTTCAACGCGCCGAACATGCCGATAAATCTGGTTACTTCACCAAAGAGATCGTTCCGTTTACTGTGTCTGTCAATGACAAGGACCCTGCGACGGGTACCACATCCCGACGGCGCGTGACGGTGACCAAGGACGATGGGATCCGGTACGGTACGACGAAGGAGAGTTTGCTCAAGATTCGCTCGGCATTTCCGCAATGGGGGTATGGGAGAACGACGGGCGGGAATGCGAGTCAGATTACGGACGGCGCGGCCGCAGTCCTGTTGATGACCCGTCGCAAGGCCGAGGCGCTCGGATTAACTATTCTCGGGAAACATGTCAGCACGGCAGTGGCGGGTAGGTGATAATGAATCGTGGAAAGTGGCGGGAGTTATGTTACTGATTGGTTGTGGCGCTCATTTTGTAGGTGTGCCTCCCCGCGTGATGGGTATTGGGCCCGTGTATGCGATTCCGATGGTGCTCAAGAATGCGGGTCTTGACGTTTCGGATGTCGACTTGTTTGAGGTACCACACCTGATAGGGTGGCTAGCAAAAAAAAAAGATAATTACACATTATTTTTCAGATCAACGAGGCATTTGCCTCCCAATATGTCTATTGTGTTCAAAAACTCGGACTCGATCCTGACAAGGTTAACGTCAATGGAGGCGCGATCGCATTTGGACATCCACTCGATAAGTCTTTGTTTAGTTTTGGCCGTCATAGCCCAGGCTGATTGGTTGTATGCGGTGGTTACGCTGTACCGGTGTCCGGCAGATTGCGACGGGTTTGAGCGAGCTGCAGCGACGGAACGGCAAGGTGGGTTTGGTGTGTGAATGATGCACCGCAGGTTGATTCATAGGTGGCCTTTGACAGGTCTTGGTGACATCGATGTGCATTGGCACTGGGATGGGCGCTGCGGCAGTGTTTGTAAGGGATGGATAAGACAGTGACTGAGGGGAGCGCGCTAGTGGACCTGTTTTACGTTCTACACCACAAATGGGATGGTTGGATGGAGTTTAGCGAGGTCCCCGCCCTCCCATTCCCGGGTTCTTTGTCTCACTGCTCCTGGTCAAGCTAGCCATAAAACAGTAAAGTGCCTGGTTGTTAGTGGCGAGTGGCGCGACTCGGAAGGAACGAGATCATCATTGTTTTCGATCAATGCGAGGTAGAACGTTCCGCGTCGATTGACTCACTCAGTAATGATGACAACACTTCGGGCCGAATTGGTCGACTGTCTCCGGGACGCGGGCGACATCTAGTTAGGCGGTGCCGCAGTACCGGACGATCGCTTGTGTTGGAACGGGTTCTTTGTCCAAACGTAAATGTTACGCCCCACATGTAAGGTAGTGCGTTCAAATCGGCGTGTACGCTCCCGAGGGTCGGACACACTATCACACAGATACTGATGTCTGCGAACAAAGATGTACATGCCGGAGGACCTAAATCAATGCTTCGTATGCATCAAATGTGCAGTATGGTCGATGTCATTTTTTTGGCCCCGGATTTTGCGGTCAAAACCATTTTTTGTTCATCCTGCTGCCACGGGTACCGGCGTTGAAGCATTGAATAATGACGATTGATTTGACTGACTGACATGAAGTCTTCCATGGGTTGGTGCAAAGCGCACTTATCAAGGTACACAGATCGATCGAGGTGCGGAGTGGAACCATTTAATGCATGGAGATAGTGCTATGTAAGAGTCCCCGTAGCGTCGAACTGTGTATGTCACTAAGAATGTGGGCGATACCTTCGCATCAAGGGTGAGGTAAAAAGACAGCGTCGACGGATAACAAATCCTGAGAAGCAAGGATGTGAAGTGTCGAGAACGAGGGAACGTGTTGACGTAGAGAGCGAACCGATGAGTCAAAGATGGGGACTGATATGAAGGGTAGATGGAACGAGGTTGGAACGAGGTGGGGCACGTAAACCTGAGCCGGTGACGAACACTCCCACAACGCTCGCCGTCGAAATGACGACGAGGGTCCCCCAACAAAAAGTGAACTCGAGAACTCAGGGTGTGATCAGTGGCTGTGTTGATTTTCTGATCGTGTGAACGTTGGGGCGTGGTAGACAAGGTCTGATACCATTTCTGACAAAATAAATTATTGCGCGCATGTCGATATAAGCCGGATTATCCAGCCAGTCGCTGTTATCTGTCCCCCTCCATCATGTCCTCCAAAGGTCCGTCCTCTTTCCTCCCTCCCTGTTCTCTCCTGATCGTACCCCACAGCTATCCGCGAGTACGATGCCAAGCTCTTGCT
The DNA here is from genome assembly GCA_038093895.1 of Boletus aff. mottiae. Taxonomy (NCBI): domain Eukaryota; kingdom Fungi; phylum Basidiomycota; class Agaricomycetes; order Boletales; family Boletaceae; genus Boletus; species Boletus aff. mottiae. Next base: position 33,778 of record JBBPTD010000112.1, read on the forward strand.
GGCTTACTGGCTCGAACGCGCACCCGCCGCGCATCCCAACTTTGCTCCCTCCAAGGATTCCCCCCTCGTCTTCCCCTCGCCCAAGGTTGCCCAGATCCAATGGGATCCCGAGTCTGGAGCTATCACGCCTGACAACCACCTCCCCGCATGGGTGCAGACGACCAAGCTCGTCGCGAAGCCGGATCAGCTCATCAAACGTCGCGGCAAGGCCGGCCTTCTCGCGCTCAACAAGGACTGGCAGGACGCAAAGCAATGGGTCCTCGAGAGGGCCGGAAAACCCCAAAAAGTACGTCGATCTTGATTGGCATACACGCTCGCGATCTCTTCACGTCATCACGTGACCTTTGCATGTTTCACTTGTTTACATATTGACACACCCTACTCGCAGGTCGAATCCGTCACGGGCACGCTCAATACGTTCATCGTCGAACCCTTTTTGCCACACCCCCAATCTGCAGAGGCGTACATCTGCATCACCTCCTCCCGTCTCTCCGACACCATCCTCTTCTCCCCCACTGGTGGTGTCGATGTCGGCGATGTCGACGCACACGCATCCCGTCTAGAGGTTCCCGTGGACACAAAACAATTCCCTACCCGTGCAAATGTCGAATCTCTCATTGGTCCCTCCTTCACCGGAAAGCGCAAGAATGCTCTCGTAGACTTCATCGTTAGACTCTACAACATCTATGCAGATCTTCACTTTGCTTACCTCGAGATCAACCCTCTTGTCGTCCTCGAAGATGGCAACATCCACTATTTAGACATGGCTGCGAAGCTTGACCAAACAGCCGAGTTCATTTGTGGTCCAAAATGGGCAATAGCGAGAGATCTCAGTGATGATGGCGCTGCAACACAGGCTGCCAAGGGTTCCAAGATCGGTGCCGATCGCGGTCCACCCATGGTCTGGCCTGCTCCTTTTGGACGAGATCTCACAAAAGAGGAAGGCAAGTACTCCACTTACCCCATCCCACTTACTGATTCTAATTTTTCCCAATAGCATACATCCAGAAATTGGACGCTTCTACGGGTGCTTCGCTGAAGCTCACCGTATTGAACGCCAATGCTCGCATCTGGACCATGGTCGCAGGTGGAGGTGCCTCTGTCGTGTACGCGGACGCCATTGCAGCTGCTGGTTTCGCACATGAGCTTGCCAACTACGGCGAGTACAGTGGTGCACCATCTGAGGGCCAAACGTACGAGTACGCAAAGACCATTCGTGAGTCTGCTGTCGTGCAGAATAGTATATCTTCTCACAATCTGCGCTCTTCCCCTACCAGTTGACCTGATCACGCGCCCGCCTCCCCGTCCAGACGGCAAGATCCTTATCATAGGAGGCGGTATCGCCAACTTCACAAACGTCGCTGCTACATTCAAGGGCATCATCAGGGCACTAGAAGGTGCCAAAGCTGGATTGATTGCACACGGAGTGAGTCTTACTGCTTTACGAGAGCATCCTAGGCATGATTCGACATTGACTTGTTTCCTACAGGTCAAGATTTACGTTCGTCGTGGTGGTCCCAATTATCAAGAAGGTTTGAAGGCCATGAGATTGCTTGGTGTGTTGTTCCATTCATTCGGTGGCCTCTAACTTATCTGTTTCCTTAGGTGAATCCCTCGGTGTTCCCATCCGCGTCTTTGGTCCCGAGACCCACATCACTGAAATCGTCCCTCTCGCCCTCGGCATCAAGCCTAGAAAGGCTGCACCTGTCTCCCTTCCTGTTACCGCACCTGCCTCCCCGAAAGTTGTTCCTGCAACACCCACTTCAGCAACTGCACCCACACCTTCTGACGTCGGAACGATTCATGCTTCCGGCGAACGCACTCAACCAAATGACGTTGTTGTGCGCTTTGACAACGCTCCTACCCAGGATGGTCATGCCGCTACCAGGCCTGCGTACCGGCCGTTTGACGCCGAGACCCGTAGCTTTGTCTACGGTCTCCAGCCCCGTGCTATCCAGGGCATGCTCGATTTCGACTACTCTTGCAAGCGTGCCCGCCCTTCTGTCGCTGCAATGATTTACCCATTCGGTGGACATCACACCCAGAAATTCTACTGGGGCACAAGAGAAACCCTTCTGCCTGTATACACGTCGCTCGCTGAAGCAGTGAAAAAGCATCCCGATGTTGATGTTGTCGTCAACTTTGCGAGCTCACGGAGTGTGTACAGCAGCACGCTGGAGTGTCTCGGGTTCCAGAGCATCCGTGCTATCGCGTTAATTGCCGAGGGTGTTCCAGAGCGTCAGGCGCGAGAAATCTTGGTCAAGGCCCAGGAAAAGGGCATTTTGATCATCGGTCCTGCTACTGTCGGTGGTATTAAACCCGGCTGCTTCAGAATTGGTAACTCTGGAGGGTAAGTCGTGGCTTTTGGTGTACCCGATTAAGATGTACTAATCCAGCATAGTATGATGGACAACATCATCGCCTCCAAGCTTTACCGGCCTGGTTCTGTCGGTTACGTTTCCAAGTCGGGAGGCATGTCAAACGAGCTTAACAACATCCTTTCCCTCGTGACGAATGGTACCTATGAGGGTATTGCTATTGGTGGTGATCGCTACCCTGGTTCCACGTTCATCGACCATCTTTTGCGTTATGAAGATGACCCGGCGTGCAAGATGCTTGTGCTTCTTGGTGAAGTCGGTGGCGTCGAAGAATATCGGGTGACCGAGGCGGTCAAATCAGGGCGTATCAAGAAGCCCATCGTTGCATGGGCCATCGGTACTTGTGCCAAGATGTTTACGACTGAGGTGCAGTTCGGACACGCAGGTTCGATGGCCAACAGCGATGCCGAGACGGCGGAGGCCAAGAACCGCGCGATGAGAGCTGCTGGGTTTATCGTTCCCGACACTTTTGAGATGCTTCCTGATGTTTTGAAGGAGACATACGAGAAACTTGTTGCCAGCGGTACCATCGCTCCGCAGAAAGAAGTCGAACCACCAGTGATTCCGATGGATTACAAGTGGGCTCAAGAGCTCGGTCTCATCCGAAAACCCGCAGCATTCATCTCCACTATCTCGGACGAGCGGGGCCAAGAGCTGCTATACGCCGGCATGCGCATCTCGGACGTCTTCAAGGATGATATTGGTTTGGGTGGTGTTGTCTCGTTGCTCTGGTTTAAGCGCCGCCTGCCTGCTTATGCTGCGAAATTCATCGAGATGGTCTTGATGTTGACGGCAGATCACGGCCCCGCTGTCAGTGGTGCCATGAACACGATTGTTGCGACTCGTGCGGGCAAAGACCTGATTAGCAGTCTCGCGTCCGGCTTGTTGACAATCGGTAGTCGATTTGGAGGAGCTCTGGACGAGGCAGCGTCGATGTTCTCGAGTGCAAGAGATAGAGGATTGACGCCAAGAGAGTTCGTGGATGAGAGCAGGAAAGCGAACAAGCTGAGTGAGTACCTTCCATCACCTGCTTTATCATCAAGATGATGACTGTACTGTCTCCAGTCTCTGGTATTGGCCACAAGATCAAATCTGTCAACAATCCCGATCTGCGTGTCGAGCTGGTCAAGGAATACGTTCGCAAGAACTTCCCTTCTCACTCGTTGCTCGACTATGCGCTAGCTGTAGAAAAGGTGACGACCACGAAGAAAGACACTGTGAGTGTTGTCGAGGGCCTCGCCTTGTTTCAAGCGGAAGATAAATATTTGCTAACGGACTCGTCCATAGCTGATCCTGAACGTTGATGGTTGTATTGCTGTTTGCTTCGTTGATCTCCTTCGCGACTCTGGTGCATTCACGCCTGAGGAGGCCGATGAATATATCAAGGTTTGTACTGTTTTCATGTTGTTATGTCCTTTCACCGACGTGCTTCTAGATTGGTACGCTCAACGGCTTGTTCGTGCTCGGCCGCTCGATTGGTTTCATCGGCCACCACCTCGACCAAAAGAGACTGCGCGCGCCACTATACAGACACCCTGCTGACGATATCTTCATCAACATGGCTGACTTGTCGCAACCGAGGGTGTTGGGGAAGATGGTATAAAGTGGTATGCGTGACGTGAGTATCATTCGTAGGGGGAAGAAGTGAGACCATAAATTCCGTGTAATACCCGCAAGCTTTCCAGAGTCCGCGTTTCTTTCTACGCTGTCGTTGCTGCCTTGTAAGTACAGTTGTGGGTGGATCAGAGGGCGTAGCACATGTAATAGAAAAGGCTAGAATAAAGCAACAAATATCGTGTTATAGTAATGGAGTCTTTGCAACATTGGAGAGTAAAAGCAACAAGGTTGGACATGGCAACATATGGGACCGGTGATCATCAACCCACTCGAAGGACAACAACCCAGGCGAAAGCGAGTTCCTTTTCGGATGTATCCCTAAATATTATCAAGCTGCCCCTCACGCCGTAATGCACGGCGATGTATAGGATTACCACATTCCCAAAGGTACGTGGTACTCGTAGTACCGAGCTCTCCGCCAGGGGCGACCATCCTGCCAAACGTTTGGTATGCTCTCATGCACTCATGAGCGCCCGTATCATGGCCAAAGTTGATTAATCTTGTAGGGCAATGTCACGCGACAAAGCTCGGTGTCCTGACGGAGATAGATTCATGCCTGAGAGATTCTCTAACGCGGAAGGCATGTTGACCCAGCCGTGTTTGTTTTTGGGTTTGGGCGAGTCCAGGTAGGTTACTCCAGAACTTGCGCACAAACCATCCGCCCATACACGTAGCGCTTTGCTCCTGCTAGGCCGTCACATAGCGGATACATCTGCCTGGAGTGCCATTGCGATGATGCTGGCCATTCTTGATTTCAATTTCGCCAAAGGCGACGTTCACGAGTAGAATCGCCGAGTATGTCTGAATATCCCCTGCTCTCGGTCCTGGTGCTTTTTCTAATTCAGACGCCCAGATCCTTTCCCTTGTCGACCCACTCCTCCGCCCCATGCCAAAAGATACATGTTTGACCGTCTTCCGCTAAATGATGCAGGAGATCATCTGTTGGCAGGTGCTGTTTGATTTTCAGAAACTTCGGGTGGATCTGTTCTCATGGAACTCGTGAAGTGGCAGGTTTTGCGGATCGTGGTAATTGCTTTGGTCTTGCCCTGTTGTAGTTTTATCCTAACAGTGCGGTATTGGAAACGCCGGTTCATCATTTTGTTCCAGCGATGGAAACTGTCCTCGTGCCATGCAAAGTCAGACAAGAGAGCTTAGCACCGGGCACCACCAGACCATCTAAGGAGCCGTGACCATAGAGTGCGCACGAGATGCGAACGAGCTCGATTTGGAATGTCATGGGATTTGTTTCAAATACAAACGCACGATTCCTCCCGCACGCAGCTCCGTGATGTGGAGAGGGATACGAAGGTATCACGACAAACACATCGCAAGTATACTGAGTGGCATTCGTGATGATGACAGGTCCTCCACTAGCCATATGTTGGAAATCAAGGAAGGGTAAGGGTCTTGCGCACAAAGTGGAGATTCAAGCATGATCAGACTGAGTACTGAGGACATTGCGAGTGCCGTTGCATGACCTTTTCTGCCGATGTCTTTCCTAAGGCCGCCTCGTCAGATGCTCCGGATGACGCTACGGCACAGTTCAAGATTGACTACTCCCAGAAGCGCCGTTCCACTGATGGCAATGGAAAATGCATCCACCGCAAGGGACGATGACATGTTTTTCTTAAAGACCGTGAAGATGTGGGGGTGGCATTGCGGGGTGCAACGAATAATCGCAGATAGGTTTCATAGCCAGAATCGTCATAGCCTGTTTGAACACTTCAGTTTTCCGCTGCATTTTCGAATTGCTCCCGGCGACACACAGCGGCCAGCAACCGGTGCCAAAAAAGAAATCGATTAACAGGATGCTTACATCAGAGGACGTACGAAACTCGAAAAACCATGCGTACGCTGGGGCCAGCTCGATCAAACCACGTCCATCTGATGTTCCAGAATTTTGAGATGCTCCATCCCACATGCCCCCTTCAACCAATCCCTCACGAGCCGATACTTGCGCACCCGCTCGCACCCGCTCACGTCACATACCGGTGCTTCAGCTGGCGGCAACCTTGTTTCCGAGGAGAGTGTAGCGTCTGGTGGAAGCACCGATATGGGTACCGAAAATCTGAGCTTCATCCGACCAAGCGTTTCGTCGCGAGAACCCGGCTCGGCGTCGCCGGGAAGATGTTTCGTGGTCGATATCCAGCGGTACATGGTAGGGATGAGTTCGATAGACTCGGGCATCTCCGCCTCAGGTGCCTCCGAGCCATCCCGGGTAGACTGCACGACGGCCGGTGTCGCAGAGACCGGTGTCCGATCGTCCGCTGTCGACAACACGTTACGCTTATTTTTTGACTTGGATTGTTTCTTGAGCAACCGATTTATTGTCTCTGCCTACCCAATACCGCACGTGCGGTCATAAGCGACCCATGCGCAATTTCATTGAAAAAGCGGCTTGCTTCCAACACACCTTTTCGTCTTCGAGTTTCTTTTCTGTTAGGTTCTTGCGCTTCCGCGCGGTTTCTTCACGTCGTAGAGCGATCTCGGATTCAGTGAGCTGTTTCTTCTTGCGAGAGGATTCTGCTGTGGTGAACGTGAGTCTGACGGTCTGTCAACGGAGGAGGAATACCAACAGAGAGAGACGTGGGATGAGTCGACCACGCTGGCGAGGACGGCTTGACGGGAAGTCATCGGACGGGTAGAGCCGCCTACTACCTCGTCGTCGTCATCCTCATCTTCCGATTCGATGTCAATGTCTGGAATGAGTTATGGTAAAGAGCAGGGGTAAGAAGCATCCGATTTTTATTCATACCCCTAGATATGCCGCGACGCGAGGGTGGCTGGCTCGGTTCACCGCTGGGCGTGGATTCCGCCCTGCTGGACGATTCGTTGGGGCTGAGGATCTGCGGTAACTTGAGCTTGATCTTGAGCCGCGGTTTGTGCGGCGAGGGTGGGGGAGAAAGCTCGTCTGATTCGATGTCCTGCGGAAGAGTGAGTGGGAAGTTTAAGCGCCATCCGCATGGGGGGCTGACCTCTTCTGGCTCCAGTTCCAGCTCCTCCTCCTCCTCCTCTTCCTCTTCTGTGTCATCCCCGTCGTCGAGTTTGGCATTGTCCATCATGTCCACATCCGAACCCTCTCCCGAGAGCTCCATGTCTACACTAGGTGATTGAGCGGTGACTGGCATGACAGAAATGAATCAACCAGCGTACCGCTCTCAGGCTCTTGCCACTCTTCTATACGGTCAAAGTTCATCACCAATTGTAGTACATTTCAAACCCCGATCACCTCGTCCATGTCGTACAAGCGCGACGACAAGACACCCACCGTCGTAGTCGACGTCGACCCGCGCTTTGACCGTCCTCAATCGCCCGCCTGGAAACGCGCCGTGCTCGTCGCCCTCCTCGCAGTGCTCTTCTGGCTCGCCTTTCATCTCAGACCGGGAGCCAAACACCAGCCCAAGGTCACCTATGCAACTCGGTTCGCCCCGCCTTTCCCTCCCTTCGATGACGCCATACTCATACTCGTCCGTCAGGTACTCGGAAGAGTTCAAGTTTCGGCCTGCTGCAAGTCCTGTGATCACAGAGCGACTCAAGGACGGGAGAGTGCGACTGCGGGGCGCACTCCCAACCTAGTCGAAGACTCGACTGCTACTAGATTTTATTCGTCGGCGTGAGTGATCCCTGGATGCATCTCGTCTGGTGTGTCGGTTGTGACTCTCCTACTCTACCAGTGTCACCTTTTGACCCTTGTTGCTTTGCTTCCCACACTACTTAGAGTACCATTACATTTTCGTTCTCATTCCTCGTATGCATGGACAAACACGTTTATGGGCTTGTCTGACCTATGGTTGTAGTGGTGACTAATCACGAAATAAACAGGTCTCGAGGGTGAGGTATATAGATCTTCGCCAAAATCAACTTTCGAGTGTAACAAGGGGATTCTACGCTTGAACTTGGACGTCTCAACGATCTGACAATATCAAGGAGTTTTGAGAGCGCAAAGCATGACTCAGGTAAGACATTATAGGGGACACTTGGGCTATCAAGTCTTTACTGCGCCTGTCGGTCGCTCCTCTCCGGGGATCAGGACCGTGTACAGCACGCGCAGGGACAGCCTAGGGAATCGAGTAGGCGAGGTTTCGAGCTTCGAAAGCTTGAGGCTACCGCTACCCCGACCGCCATTCTTCCAGGTCTGTTCAGTAAACGTCGAAGTTCACCACTCAAGTCCATTGCCAATCCAATCAGAGGGAGTTGGTAGCAGGCACATCGTCCGTCGTAATTTCGGAATGGAATCAATGAAACACGGACAAGAAGCGAATCCTTTGGTTCAGCTACTTCTGTCACTAAAGTGGCTAACCCAGTCTGGTAAATAACCCCAAGCTCCAGATCATCGGACCCGTTCGACAGGTGGCGCACTATATTGATCGGGGATTTGAGATTCGGAAACCTTGCACGTACGACATTGGTTTAGTACACTCGAATATCCCAGCCATTGCCCTTCCGGATTCTCGTCAGACACACTAGTCTAATCTGGTTGACTCGGTTTAGCAGCTATGCACGGTGATTCTTGGCAGGTCTCCGCAGGCATATCTAACGAAACCCTGCCAATCGCCCACTACTTCCATGTCACCGTATGTCATATTTAGTTTGACATGAATTCTTACTATTCGCCTCGGAAAAGAACCCCATCTACCCAGTAGCAGGAATGATTTCAATGCCGCTCAGGGTTCTCGTCAGCTTCATCAGCTTGTCTCCGTTTACTAGGCGTGAAAGCTGGACCATATGTCCCCACCAGCATACAAATTCGGTGCACAAAGTGCGATGATCCCGTCTGCATATTGGATGATGTTCAGAATTTCTACCACAGCTGAGAGATGGAGGGTCCATTGCAGCCCCTCAGCTTCGACTAAGCTCACGCTTGCCATCACACTAGACGCAGTTCAATAGCTTCCTCCGGGGAACTTTTCCAGGATCCGAGCGGCACCAGAGATTCAGAAGATGTTCCTCATCAAGACTTTCCCGTTTTGTAAGTGCCTGTTGTTGAATGAAGGCAAAGACTCCTCTCAAATTGATTGGAGAAGTGATGGTGATAAACAAGGCACTCGAGATGCCGAACCGAGAAACTACGTCAATCTATAATGATTGACGAAGCAGTAGTAGCGCGTGATATGCAGTCGATAGTTGCAGCATTCTACAGTCAAGATAATAAATAGGAAACTAGAGATAACTTATATGCAAGGTGAACGGCGAGGTGAACGAAGTCTATCATACGGTATCTATATCTTCCATGGTGCCCCACTGATGATCAAACTTTGTTACAACACCTGCGCACGCTTTGAGCCTACAGCTTTGCTCTCGTCCTCATGTGCAACTCTCCCGTTCTCGCGGTGCCAATAACACCTCTTGTATGCGAGGATACACTTTCTTGTTGTCCCGCCCAAGCCAGGAGTTCGTTGACAAGGGAATCGATCTCTTCTTCCGTGTTTCTTGCATGAATGGCGATGCGAATTCTGGCTGTCTTCGTGGCTGGGTAGGATATCGATGTGACCGCGTATCCCCTTTGCAGTAGGTATTCCGTCAAGCTTCTCGCCCGTGGCGTGAATACTGGGATGATTGGAGAGCACAAGCCACGATAAGAGACCTCAATCATGTCATTGAATTTGTCCAGTGAAAGAATGGTGTCCGGAACCTCTCTTAAGGAAGCGAATAGCTTCTCGCGTGCGTAACGAGATAGGCGATTTAACTTCTTCCGAAGCTTGTAAGAACATCATCAATGGAACAGTTCTTCTCCAGTGGGAACAACGACGATACCTCCTGACCACGTGCGCTCGATATGACGCTGAGGCATGCTTCAAGTGCGTAAATGTCTGTGTATGGCATCGACGTCGAATACACGACACTCTTTGCGAAATTAGCCAAGTAGTCCCTTATGATCGGTGAGGTCAACACGACAGCTGTGAAACAAGACTGACGCTGGATTTAGTTTCCAAAATGCATATTCCAAATACGAGCAACACGAACCTCCGTGAAACCCCCACCCCTTACCAAACGTATGGACCTTGGTATGAACACGATCGTTCAAACCTAGATGCGAGACATACCCGGTCCCGTTGGGCCCACATATGCCCGACGTGTGAGCTTCGTCCACGACAATGTGCGCGTGTCCGGCGGGCACAAGAGTCTCCACGAGTCCCACGATCTCCGGCAGAGGACAGAAATCTCCGTCCATGCTATACAGGCTCTCCAGCACAACGAACACAGTGGAGGTTCCTTGAGTAATCTGAGGATGTTTTTGCAAGAGGGTACGGAGGCATTCCTCAAAGGAAGCCGCTGAATTATGGGAGAAACGATACGAGGGACGGGATGAGACACGAATACCCTCTCTGCAGGACGTGTGAATGAATTCATCATAGATGATGACGTCATTTTTCTGTGGGACAGCAGAAAGAAAAGCCAAGTTGGCATTGAAGCCGGAACCGAAGAGCAAAGCGGACGGCGCTCCGAAGAAATGTTTGAGTGCGGTCTCGAGTTGATTGTACTCCGTAGAGTTCCCTGTCAAGATACGGGACCCAGTGGATCCAAACAAGCGACCCGGAGCCGCTTCTTGCACCTTGCGCAAGAAGACGTCGCTGAGAGTATGATCCGTCGAAAGAGACAGATAGTCATTTGAGAAGAGATCGGGGGCATAAGATGGGAGAGGGTAATCGAGATAGTGCATTCCAGTGGCCTCCCTCTCTCGATGGGAAATAGCTTGTTGAAGGGAATCAAGCAAAGGTGAAGATTGCGACATGACACGAGATGTATGGGGGGGAATCGTTCCAGATTACTGCTCACAGCTGCGCTTTATGCTCGGGGGTAAGCAACAAGGTTCACAGGCGGTTTCCCCATCGCCGCCATGACCCGATGCCCAATATGCAAAGCATAGCACGTAAGTCATAGTGCATCGATGCATCAACAGCATAGCCCCTACAGAATATGGGTTAGTCCACAGGACCAGTGAATGGCAGGAATCGTTTGAATGATGAATTCACTTCTTGCCCATATTCTGTTGATTCCATTCCGATGAAAGCCTAGCTAGCAGTATGGTGAAAATGGCGTCGTTGCCGACCATGGGCTAAGGAATGTCAAGTGTCTGACATTATGATATGCACAAGGCTTGCCTCATATCACTTGGATGACAACTAGCAGTCGCAAATAAGTGCGACGACGTACAGAATCATTCTGGGCTCAGTGGCGTGTATCTTGGGAATGGATGCGTCGTTTTATGTGTTGGTGTAAAGCACCTGTTTTTTGGATCACTGAGACGGTGCCGAACTGGTTGGACTGCGGGATAAGACTGTACAAGTCGATGCTTCCCATCCGAGTTGGATTTGGCAAACAAAACATTTGAGTCAGGCATGAAATATTTCTAGCGGATGCCTGTAAAATCTGTCCTTTGCATGAAGTCACGAGCGGTGATCGCATCCTATATTTCAGTCAGGTTTCAAGAAATTGAAACATACATACCTCATGGCGGATAAACTTTTTCAATGCTTGCATTTAAAATAGAACTTCTGTGGGTGCTCATACTATGAGAGACGTCAGATTTAGTGTGAGATGTTTTCAAACTTGAAAAGGTCCGCTGTGACCATACCCAAACCGAGTTGAGCAGAGAAAGAGGTGTATGGTCACTAGAGGATTTGCTAAGACTACGTCATCTTCCCACGCGTGGCCACTCAGAGTCGTTAACTCAATGACAACTGAATCTTCCATTTCTGGCTAACCATGTCTAGTTTTATTCGGGTCCCGGCCCTAACCCATCAAAAACGTACTTGGCCGACTGCGACTCGGAGCGTAGCAGTACGGCAGTCTACGACACCAAGGGCGCTGTGGACGAGCTCTGAATATCTTTGATGGCCACTCGCTTCGGAGTGGCGGCGGCGGCGGCGGCCCGTCAACGTTTTCACCACGACCCGGAAACAGGTTTCAGACTCACCTGTGGGCAGCCCGTCGAAGCGGAAACCACCAGACTGAGGCTCCTCACGCACAGTCTCCGTAAAGGTGATTTCCTCTGGAGAGTAGGCGTTAAGGTCCCCTTATCATTTCCTTGGACCGCGGGGCAGCCCCCGCGCCTTGTGCCGTGTGTCTGGGACCACCAGACTGAGCGCGAACTTGCACAGCCTCTCCCAATCAGTCAAAATAGTCTATTGCGAAGTACAGACAAGCGTCACCAACGTCTGCTGTACCTTGGTTTCGATAAATGGTGTTCAAGAAGTGATGTATGTTGCTTAAGAGGACAAGGGTATTCGCTGATTTGACAAGGAGGTACTCATGCTTGATGAGGAAATCATCAATTCTTGGTCTTCAAATCTGATGAGTGCACGATCATCCAACAATGAGGCTGTTGGCGGAGAAGACTTGTGACTGTTCGAGAGGATATCCTCCGACTGTTTGTGGTACATCTTCGACTTGGTCGGAGATTCGACCGATCATCGACATCAATCAAAGTCCCGTGTTAGGGAATAGACTCTGGCCCGCAGTGTGCCCAATTCGCTACTGTACACGCTTACATCATGATTCCATACGATACCGTGTCCCTTATCGCGAATAACATTGCCGTCCCCGGCAGCCAACGTTCCAACAATGGATCTGGGTTCATCTAACACCCCCCTCCGACGCAAGCATCACCCCACATAGTCCATCGCTGCTCGATCGAAGCTCTTCACGCGCGCATACTCCAACAACAACCTACCGTTATGTCAGCACCAACATTCCCATCACTCTACACACACGCACCGATATGTATAGGCCGTCATGTCCTCCTCCCTCCAAAACCGCTGACTCCACGCCCGCCCCGCACGCGCAATCCGCCTGGCCAATTTATCGTTTGCGCGAAAAAACGACACGGTGTCGTACAGATCGACGTAGGATACTTGGATCGGAACGTAGTGTACCCAGGGTGCGACGCGCGAGAGGTACCTAAATAGTGAGGGTCAGTACAATCAAGACCCCAAACGCAGGGTATATGGTACCATTCAGGATAAATAGTAGCCTTGAAGATGAGCGCATTGCTCGTCACGAGTCGCTTAAACCGACCCGACCACGCATTCCCATCCACCTATCATCAATACACCGTCAACAAAGAGCGATGCTCACACGAAATTGAAAACGTACGTCGAGTATAAACTTGTATTTCCCCTCCTCGTCTCTCTCCTGCACCCCTTTAAATTCCCACATCCGTGCCATCTCATCGCACGTATCACCAGTACACCCGACCGGGCGATCGGTGAACGCCACATCCATCCACGCGGGATTGATTTGTGCAAGTGACATGCTCTCTGATTCCCCCACCGGGATCGCTTCCGCCTCTACCCCACTGTCGATCAAATTCTTGGGCACTCGCACCACACTCACGTTGCCTTCAAGCAAATTCGTGAGCGTGACGAGTCGCGCCCGCTGTCCATGCACCCACAGCGAATCCGGGGATGCACGCATTCCCGTCGTACGCCCACGCCAGCCTAGTCTCTCGTTCGTCTTGTGTTCCCACGGGACGTCCCCCTCGAATGCCCCGTTCCCGTCCTCTACATCGTCTTCAACCGGGTCCGATTCAGTTTCAAACGGCCACCCGTACGGGATGGGAGGACGAATGTCGTGATGGAGTAACGTTGCACACATGGAAAAAGTCGGTACCAGCGTGCGTTGTGGGGCGGGTCCTATCTCGTACGAAAGGAATTGGCCGTGTACGGTGAGCAGCGACGGATCCATGCATGGGTCCATCGCACCTCGATGGGAGGCGATGAACGTCTTGGGAGATGGAGGTGAGAAGGGTAATGTAGATGAGAGTGGGAACGCGGGTGGATGGAGACGGGCGGGCGAATCAGGGGGGCATGCTTGGACCCAACCTTCCGTGACTGGCGGCATGTCTTTGCGTGTAAGTGCTGTGATAGGGTCAAACACAATCGAAACGCAGAAGACGGGGTAGACACACTTGACCCATTGGCGGCAGCTTCGAGTGCCATGGTTTTGATCCGCCAGTCTGTGAGCTTACGGGGATTATCAAACGGAGAAAACGTGAAACGTAGCGGAGGTATGTCGTGCTCTACTTCGCGGATGAATGAAAGCATGCGGTTGATCACTGTTAGCAGCTCCTCCTGTCTGTCTGGTGGGATGTTCGAACGGACAATCTCGAACCGAGAGTGCGCATCCGTCTTTTGGACGGTCACGACGGTGTCGCGCACCTCGACCTCTTGCTCCGCGCGCGCCAACTCGTGCGGATCGATTCCCAAAAAGGGTTCAATATCCTCCAATATCTCGTCGTATTCGTCAGGCAGTTGAACGCGATGTTTCACGACATAATCCCACCTACGTAGTGTTATCACGGTGCGCATACACGCAAGTCTCCAGTTGGGAGAACGCACCATTTGTCAAAACCGAGGGGTGGTGCCCGTCGGTAACGCCGTCTGTACTCTGCGACAGCCTCGTCGAGTGTCTTGCTCGCCCGGGCGCATTTCGCTTCCCATGCTGCCTCGGCATCGCGGATGAGTTGGAAAATAGGGTGGGGACCGTCGGGATTGACGACAAGGCGTCCGTCGGGTGTGAGCGTGTGTTTTCCGAATGGTTGTTCCACTGGCTGCGCGTCCTTTGGTTCGAATACACGAGCCCACTCTGGTTGGAAAGGGACGAGAGCTCGGAGAGAGATGGCGACGACGAAGACGAGCAGAATGGTGGCAAAGGATCTATGTGGGATGGTCCTGCGTAGGCTCACCCAGCCGAACATCATAATCTTCAAGTTGGTGTGGATGAAAGAGGGTGGAAAGGAGGGGGTTGGGGGGGGCGTTCCTAACATGCGGCGAAGCGCTGATGCTGTTCAATCCGTCAACCGAAATCGGATCCTGCAGAATTATGATGAACGGGGATTACAGGGGGAAGATGACGACAGGATCGTGCGAGATGTTCTCCCGGAACAAGACTATTTGCTAAATGTTGCGGTCTTTGCGGCTTGCGTAGAATTTGGTGAGCTCTCGTCGAAACATCGTACAAGGCGATGCACACCTATGTTCCCACGCATTCAATGGATCGTAAGAGTACAAACTTGCCTCCTAGAAACACGGTGATTATTCACGACACTATGTATCAATTATACCATATACGAGATTCTCGGCGCCGATAGATGCGTTTGTCGACGGGGGTTCCATGCGCGGAGCGCCACGTTCCTAGGCGCGGTACCTCCACCATCTGATTAATGAGACCGACCAGGGCTACGACAAAGCGAGTAATCCACATTCACACGTGAAAAGATGGGACCTATTTACGAATCGAGACCCTGATCTTTGCCCTACTTATCGTCGACGTATCGTAGCAGCGAAGCGATCGCTGGGGGCCCGTCAGGATTTAATGGTGTCGATTGACATGGTGGTGATACATTGAGTCGTTCTAAAAAGGAAGGCACTCCTATTGGAGGGTAATTAAGGCGGATTGAGTACATAATCAGATTGCCTAACGAGGTAAGAGTCTGGCGAGGCAAGTACTGTATGGATGCAACCGGGCTTCAGAGCGTGACATGTACCCCTGACTCCAGAGTTGGCAACCACATTGCTGTGATGCGTTACGGTTGCTAGTTTTAGCAACCACTGGCATTGTGGAGCGTTACGGTCGGAGGCTTAGCAACTGGTGCTGACAGTGGCGACCCAGCTTCGATGATAGTTATGATTGTGTCGAGCACAAAAAAAAACCTGCCTGTACTACGGTCTACGGCCTGTAACACGACCATGTCCACCCACTGTAGTGGCCCATCCTCTCAGCTGATTTCTCGAATCCATCATCTACAATGTTTGCTCGAAAACCTCCCATCTACTCTCCCTCTCAACCCGGCAGAATCAAATTACCGAAGTCTGCTGAGGTAGATACTGTTCCTCACTATGTTGATCATGCCGAGAGCGGCTCGGAGGATTTGGCATTGGTTGCTGCGGGGGAGGAGAACATCTGGGCTTTCATTAACTTTGATGCATGCTTGTAACTACTTTCTTTTTTTCTATCGTGCGCACTACTACTATAATGCGTGACGTTGCTATTGTTAGCAACCAAGCAGCCCGAGGCCCGTGACCCCTGAAAATTTAGCAACAAGCCCCTCGTGATCCGTGACTTTTAGCAATGCAACCCCTGCGTCACGCGTGACGGTTGCATCCATACAGAAGGGTACAGTACTGCGACGTTCCAGCCCGTATATATATATCACTGGTGTCACCTGCGACACCTGGTGTTGCCGGAACAAATGGGTGGAGAGTTTCAAGATTCCCTGTCAGTACGTTAGGTTCTTACCTCTGTCGCGCGCATGACATCAAGAATGCGCACAACAACTCGTAGTTCATGTCTGGTTGATCGATCGATCAATGATTGGCAAATCCCAACGTGACGGATATAGTCAGGGAAGTGGCGAAATGACGGAGAAGATAAAGATAAAGAAACAATTCTTGCCGGTTGTACTGACGGGAACAGGAATCCGTACCAGCTTTCCGACTGCGGCAACATGGTGGTCTGCATGCAAAGTTATTGGGTGGGTACTAGGAGGGAGTGTGAAATATTCGGGTTCAACAGGCACCGTTGCTACCTTAGCGTTTCTTCGCCACTCCGCACGGTAATGAAAAAACGTCACAATAGAACATCCACAAGGAAACACTGATAACGGTGATAAGGGTCAATTACAGCACACTCGGATCTTGGTTTACACTTGTTGGGTCAACAATGTGCCTCTGATGGAGGGCTACAGACTCGGGTATATCCGAATTGTGGCTGTGATGGAGACAGATTTTCATCCGGATTCCGATAGTTCCGATCTTTGACTTTCGCTACTATTCGCTTCGTAGTTTTTGACTTCGAGTTGTTTACGTGGTGTTTTTGGGAATGTTACCTCACTTTTCTCCGGAGTCCCAACATCATGACAGTTGTGCATACTTTCTTTTTTATTCTGTCGACTTTGGCCGTCATGCCGTGGGCTTATGGTTTCTTCAGACATTGGCGAATACCTTTGCGCTCATCTCGGTATGTCTCGTGGATGGACATTGAACGGATAATCGCTCACTGACATCCCGGCGACAGCGCTATTGATGTCTATTGCATATACTATTGTACGTACGCTCGAAGCATTGACACCGTGTCTCTGATGGAGTTGCTTAAAGGGAGCTAAATACGGAGTCAAGAGCGAAGGGTTGATCGGTGCTCTGTTATTTTGGTACGTGTTCTTGGCCTGGCCGAATGTTATTCACACATTCAGTCGGGGCCCCGATTTCCGGGCGCATATCCGATATGGTGGTCTGACGGGGAAAGAAAGAGCGCAAGGGCGTATTGGTCCCAGGCTGAAGATCGCCTACGTGCAGTGTGGCTTGGGGAACTCGTCCTCATACCCATCTCCGTGACGCTGGTCGGCCTTGTCACGACGTGTGTCGATGGGACGATCGGTCTGGTGATCAACTTTGTGTGTCTCTTGAATCACCAATGGCGTTGGCGTAGGTCGCTTTTCTTGTACATCTCTGGCAAATGCTGATGTGAACATTCATCAGGTGAATATGGCTCTTACGCCTATGGAGGCTTATACCATCGACATCATGCCCTCTCGTAGTAGTGCCGAGGTCATGGCAGCCGTGTCGTACGTCCTCGTCCTATCCAAACACATGCACTCGATCATGGTGACCGACGGTCGTTCACTTCGACCTGCATCAGGGCTCTCCGAGCACTGTTACTTGCACCCGTCTCTGTGCTGTTTATCCCTGCTATCGAAACCATCGGCGTCGCCACAACCAACGCTCTCGCAGGCCTCTTGGCCTTGATTGGATATTTGTACGTCTCTCGTGGTTGTTTCCGAGCATGGATTGATGAGCGATGCAGCTTGATCTGGCTCACGATATGATATGGCAAGCAGATGTGTGCATATGCTGATGTTGGATACCCCCAATTTCGATGCTCAAATTTCGAATGGTGATATAGAACAGGTTTCAGGCTACACCCTACAAGGACTCTGCTACCTGCGGACGTGAAGATTCACACGGCACGGCCGCGCGAGAGAGTAACAGTTAACGGTGTACGATATTAAGACGGTCTTCGTTCGCAGGTTCGAACAGCAGCAGGCAATCTCCCTACGCTGCAGTTCAAGTTGACACCATTGGGGTCGACGACATCGTATGTAAGCGATCATGAACGCACCACGACGTCATTGCCCTAGCGAAAAAAAAGGGAGCCTCGTTTGCAGCCGTGCTCTGCACCGAGAGTCGTGCCTGCACAGAAAACCACCCTGCACCGAGGCAAGTAAATACAATGATGCCAAGTGACTGAGTCGCTTGTGACTAGTGTCGCCGTTCTTGGGAATCAATGACACGAACTGAGCATCAGTGACAATCCGTGTCACTGAATGTCATTTTTCGCTAATAACAATCAGTGACACGGTCAATGACTTTAACTGTCTGCGTCACTATGAAATAGTTGTTTTCAAGGTACATTGTCACTTGGTATTAATGTCTTTGTCACTGTAGAGCGAGTGTTTTGTAGTTGGTTTCTAGCACGTTCTCCACTTATTATCTGTGTCTAAGGCAATGCTAAAACAACCCTGTATCGTTGATATGCCTCGTTGCGATCACTCGTTATTCAATACAATCACTCTCGATGATCTATCAGTCTAATTTGTCTTCAATAGCAAGGATACAGCACGTCGGATACAACAGATTGCAAGTAGTAGTACAGTGAGGGCAATGCGTCTAAACAGTGAGTTGGAGCACAATGGGAAAAATGGGGACTGAGAATTACACTGTCGAAGTGATCGATGGGCTATTGCATCGAGTAAAGTCTGATCAAAAAGAATGAGTAGACCATCTGCGAGAGAGGAAATGAAATTCGGCATGTCCGGGTCAATTAACTTGGGTCTTGGAACGGGCACGGGTGTGATGCTCCTTTTTTTCAACCTGAGGAAAATGTCAGTGTGGATGATCTGATCAGTACTGGCGCATCAAATATCAATGAATAATGGGTGGTTACATTTGCTTTTGTGCACTTCCCTTTCTTCTGCTTGGGTTTCTCTGTTGGAATTGTGTTCTGAGGCTGTTGGACAAGTATGTTAGTGAAAGCTTGTAATATTAAACAGTTAAAACACTACTGTCGGATCGCCACCTGGCCTGTTCTCCGACATCATTGGGGTGCTACTTGTGCTAGTCTTGAGTTCGGGTAACAGGTTGTTGGCGACCTGGGCCACTTGGGCAGTTGCTGCCAATGGCTTCAATCAAGATGCCTACATGAATTAGTCTCTGATTTGGAGCTTTGTGGAGAGTGAACCTGATTCTTGAACTCCAACAGTGCAACCACTGCTGCCTTTGTGGTCTTGTCAACCTCCATTCTGGTCTCACATTGTTTACCTTTCGATTGCAATAGCTTGAAGGTGGCAATGTTCTTCTGGCAGATTGCATCAACTTCGTCATTGTCATTGCATTCTGGATAAAGGATATCCCCAGTGTGACAACTCTTGATCATATGGTCGTATCCCTCCTCGAGAGAGCACTTGAGATCCTCTGTGATAAGTTCTGTTCCAATGTATGGAACAAGGACAAATGTCAGAAAATGAGTATGGGAGACATCAGCAAACTAGAACCTTACTGTACAGTGCTGTAAAGTGGGGACCTTTAGGTGACTGATTTGCTGATGGAGGGGGTAGAAAGTGTCATTCAACGTAGTCTGCTGGGGAAAGAGACCAAGCAGCATATTGGATATGATTGTATTCCCCTTCATTCCATAGCTGTGCGACATCAGGTGCAACTATGAAAGTGAGATGATTGGACTCGATGCACTATCCTGGTTTTGATTGAAGAACAATCTGAAGCCAGGGGCTGATCTTCCCAAACACCAGGGTGTTACTTTTGGTGATTTCGCACCTCTTTTAGTGTTCATTTTGTATTCTAATGGTGACCATGTTGTTCCCCATGGTCACTTTACTTACCTACCACTTTTCAGCTTCTCTTTAGCTTGTTGTGGTGTCTCTACCCATACAACACTTTACCTTTGCGCTTCACAGTCCATT